>BMAW01089958.1:141117-236670 GCA_019974015.1 Nephila pilipes | reverse complement strand
AGTATCAAATCCTACTCTTCCTAATAACAGTATCAAATCCTACTCTTTGTATCGTCAGTGCCGTTTCCAGGAATCAACCTTTGGTTCATCACCCCATATAATAACCCCACCCCCACCTTATAGTTCATTTCTCTTTCTCCAACTTTCCTGCGACTTCTACATAGACCACAACACTCTTTAAACCTGCCTTGAAAAATCAGAGTAGTGAAACAGACATTGGAGGTGTCTTCTGGTGTTATCCTATTTATCTTCAGGGCCTTTTCAATGCTACTTATCTTCAGCAGCATCCTTTAAAAATTGGAAAAATTGAATTCCGTAAAAAAGAACGTATTTTCAATCGAATTTAAATTAAAAATAATCGAACGTATAGAAGAAAGGACTAATCAATCGGCGAAATGCAAGCAATTTTTACTATCAAAATCTAGTTTCCAACAATTAGAAAAATCACAGAGTGATCACGGCTGATACAAAATAAAGTATCTTAGTAGAGAAAAGAAACCACCTCGGGCTGAAGAAAAAATGTAGAAGAGCATTTTTGAATGGTTTTCCATTCAACGGAAAATATGTATAAAAGTTAATATTTATGTAATTAATAACTTATTAATAAATTGTATCTTATCGCAATGATTGTTTTCAACAAAATTAAATAAAACGAATCTTCGGTTACGGGGAATTATTTATTCAGTCTGAGAGGTTCGCTGCAACGAAGTTTGACTGCAATACATTTCTGGATTTAAATTAAAACGAGGGGCAAATTCATCTCTTTTCGTTCATAATTTAGAAGCACTAGTTCTATCATTAATAAATGTCAGTAATAGTCAAAGTTCAGTCAAATAAACAGACAAAGAAAGCTTTAACTGAATGTTTAATAAAACAACTAGCATTCACTATAACCACCATGAGTGTTGGAGCAGCCCTCACGTGTACACAACAAAGTAACATTAAAAAGTTTTACTTTTTCAACACTATTACTAATGGATCTAAGTCAGGATGAAATCAATATGATGCTGCACTATTAATACTCTTCCTCCGGGCTTCTATATCTATCTTTCCGTCTCTTTTAATCTTCCTCATTAAACCTCAATTTATACATGAACTTTGCTTTGCATGAATGGAAGTTGAGTTGTTTGAATTAATTAGAGTCCAGAAAATAACCATAAGGACAATTGAAGAGAAGTAAGTCTTGTATCGTTACAAATGTTCTATCTACTTTGTTACTTAAAATAGATATTGTTTTTATACGAAGTAATATTTTGTGTATATATGTAATATACATTATTTTAAAATGTAAACTCATTTGAAGACAAATATGTTTTAGAAATCGATGCGATTGTATGATATTCATGAAAAATATATCACTTAAAATGTGACGTATATCTTAATTCAAAAGATTCAAAGTAAAATGGAAATATACAATTTAATAAAACAATTTATTTTAACAGATTGAGAAATTTCTTATGAAGTTCCTTTGACATTAGTTATGAATTTGTATGAAAGATTGCCACATTTTTCATTTGTCGACTTCTTCTTTGATGCGTTTTATCAAAATAAATATGACAGGAGAAAGCCTTTTTTTCACATAAAACTCCTTTTATCTCATAAATGCTCTTTTTTAATCTCAGCATTTCTCTTCTTTTGAAAGTTATAAACTATCCAGTTGTTTAGTAAAATAAATGCAGAGAAGCGTAAAATTCATTTCAAAACTCTTTCACGTATTCTCATAAATAAAACACATAAGTTTATTTGCCACGTTTAGGATATTGCCTAATTTGTTTTTTGAAAAGGAACATAAAAGCATGTGCAGTTTCTCTCATCTTATTAATCAAGAGTTTACTGAATAAACAAATGAATTAAAACTATCAGTTTTTTTCATTTATTTATTTTATTCAGAACTATACTATTCTAGGATCACGCACGAGAAAATAAATTAAAGTGAGACAAATTTTAAATCTAACTTATTACATTGGATTATAATACAAAAATAATCTTTCAATTTACCTTTTTGAATTTGGATTTTAATATGTGATTTCATATTTTTTTTTTTATTTAGAAATAATAAAATAATTTTAAATTAAATCAACAAAATGAATCAGATAATAATTTTTGTAAGATTTTAGATAACTAGGTTTAAATAATGGTATTGAATTATATATAAGCATGATTAATTATTTGAATGAAAGATAAAAACATCAAACACATATATTTAGCTTAATAAGTAATATTTCCAACAGTTAACAACCCTGTAATAAGTTTTATTTGAATAAAAGGCAGTTTTAGTTATATTCAAATAATTTTGAATCTGTTACATAAAATCCTTTCTTTTTTTCTTTTCAGGGTTTTAACTAACTTTTTAAAATAATACTGCTTTTATACTTATAATTTACACTTATAACTTATATTTTTGGAAATAATTTGTCCCTTCTTGGATAAGAAATAATACTTTTTTTCAACTTTGGTTTCGTTTTTCTAAAGCGCAACATTGTGTGAGTGCATTTCGAAAATAAAATTTCATTAAATATGATTTAACAACTTTCTTCAAGAAAAAAACACTGTCGACGAAAGCTATTTTCAAAATAAATATTTATTTACAAAAATGTAAAAATTTTGAATTTCGTATTTTATATTTTTACTTACCACTACATTTAACTTTGTTATGAACTGTAGGTTTATGCTGGATTGTATAATAACTAATTCATGATTCAATCTTTTCTCACAGAAAGTTTAATTCGAAGGACAAAATTTTTAAAATAAAATAATATATTTTTGATAATTACATTATATCCTTCTGAAAAGTAATTAATGTCCACTGAATATTTTTTATAAGGGTAAATATAAGACTCTTTGTGTGTGTGAACCTATACTCCTATACACTAATTTTTCCTACCAAACCAAAACGACTATTTTTGTCGGGGAACATAACCCTCTCGGGCTTTAATCCCCTGTGAATTGGGTATTATTTGAGGTGAGACTGAATTTTGGCTTTACACTTGCCCAGAAGTTAAGATTTAGATATTAAGATAATAAAATAAAATTATAGTGCAATAGCTTTTTAGACAACATTAAATTAATTTTGAAAAATATGCTGAATATATATTATTAATATTAGAATATCACTAGTTGAAATACTAGTGTTGTTAAAATTAATTTAAAAGAGAAGATGGTTGAAATTCATGAGTTTAGGCTTAGGATATTGCAGTAGTAATCTATTGGATTCCTGCTTCCTTGTTCAGTCTTTTCGCAGTGAGAGCGCGCTCTGTGATTTGTCGATGGTGTGGTGTGTTAATTCTGTATTTATAGGTGGGTGCGTAGGGGTGAGATTTTGTGAGGAGTGTGCTTGTGTTACCAGTGTTTTTGTAATATAATTGAAATTAAAGAATTAAAATTTTTCGTGGTCTGTGTAGTTGTGGGTTGTTTCTGAATGGGGTGTACTTTTCTACTTCTTGAATGGTTTTATTGCTTGAGATATCAATTTTTTGGTAGAAATTTTCTGATAATTTTTTAAAGAAGTTTTTAAGTGTTGGGAGTTTAATTGAGTATCTGATGTCTGTGTTTCTTATGTTCCAGTATGCTCTTACTATCATTCTAATGGTGGAACTTTGGGATTTTTTTAATAAATCTAGTGTTGTGTCAGCACAAGCATAGGTCAGGATAGGTCTTAGTATCAGGATGTAGATAAGCAATTTATTACGTCTACTTAATGTAGATTTACGTGAAATAATAAGGGGGGAAATATTATTTACTGCAGAATTATACTGATTTTTAATTCGTAGAACGTGTTGCTTAAAAGTGAGTTTTTTATTCAACGTTGTGTAGAGACCAGGGTAATTTTTCCTACCTTAACCAAACAATAGTTTCACAAGCAGATGATTGTAGTAGCCAGATGGTCTTCGTATTTTACTCGTGGTAGGTAATGTTTTAGTCGAGTTGCATGTTCAAATCTTGTTTCTTTTAAAAACCTTCATATAAAACAGCTGATTTACCTTAATCAGTTAGTGTGTCCATGATGTGGAGAGAGTTGGTAGGCTCAATAGTCGACCTCGTCATATTTCGCTATGATTAAGGGAACGTGAGTCGTATAGAAATAGAAAGCCGAAAAAGTGCAACAAACATTTTTGAAGTATATGTATGATCATTTCGTTGTCAGCAGTGAAAGTACAGCATTATTTTCTATTTACAGCCCTATATCAGGATGATTTTATGTGTCTCTAGTTATATATAAAAATAATGTACATTATTATTTTTCTATTTACAGTCTCCAATAAGGAAGATTTTGTGTACATCATCTAATTACAAGTGAAGTACTTTAATTTTCTATTTCCAGTTTTCTTTCAGAACAATTTTGTTTATTGCTTGCTACAATGAAAGTGCATTAATTTCTTTTCTATTCATAATTTTCTAACAGTATATTTTTGTGTATTTCAGGTATTAAAGGAAAAAGTTTAGAATTATTTTCTATTTAATTTTCTATCAGGGACGATTGTGTGTGTTTCTAGTTACAAATAAAGTACATAACCATTTTTCTATTTACTTTTTTATATACGCACGATTTTGTACATTTCTAATTTAAAGAAATGTATATTATTATTTTTCTATATATAATCTTCTATCAGCATGATTTTGTATTTTTCTATTTACAAAGAAAGTACCTTATCATTTACTGTTTGCTCTCTTCTCCTCGCACGATTTTGCGTATTCCTTGTTACAAGGAAAGCACATAATTCTTCTTTTATTTAAAGTCTTCTATCAGCAATATTTTGTGTTTTTCTAGTTACAAAATAAGTACATTATTATTTCAGTTTTCAATCACCATGAATAAGAGTATTTATAGTTACAAAGAAAGTACATTACTGTTTACTATTTACAATCCTCTATCAGCATGAGTTTGCGTATTTTTAGGTTACAGTGTCATCCATTAGTAAACTTTAAAAGAATATTTCATGTTAAACTATCCTAGTATCTTAGTATTACGTGAATCTTTACTTTCAGAGGAAAACTTTTTTGGGCAAATAAGAATGTGGTCTATCCTCACGTTTTATAGGCCTTTCTATCCAGAGATACGTCTCGGAAAGATCAACAGAATACTACATTTTGTACCACAGAAATGCCAAAAGGCGTCAAGTGCTTTTTTTTCGCCTTTTATCTGGGTCAAGTACACAGAGAGCGAAATTTGTTTCCAGGTTTTGATATTCAAATCACATAGCTACTTTCAAATTTAACCGTCTATTCAAAAAGATAGACAGGAAGGATGGGAATTTTCTTTTTTTCTGAGAAACATTTGTTTGGCACAAAGTTTCTTTTTTGAATATTTCTGTGTTGGTCGGGAATATATTTTACGGTATTTGTAAGTTTTATCTGGTGAGAAATACAAAGTTGCCTTTTCAATCCCTTTCGAAAAAGAAAAGAGAATGTTGTAAACATAAGCAGTGCGGTAAGACGTTTTAACGTTAGAAGAAAAAAAATAAGTACATGACCTTTTTTGACATTCATTATCACGTTATAAGATAAATTACCTTGTTATTAACCAAACTTTATAAGCATTTGATTATATTTATCTCTTAACGAACATCATTGAATAATTAATGATGGAAACAGATATTTTATAAGAAAAATTCCATAAATATAAAAAAAAATCAAATAATCGTTTCAATGCGCTTTTCAATTATATTTGAGGAACGTAAAGTTTATAATTAAATTTCTATTTTGTATTTATGTTTTGAGTAAGGATGCTATGTACTACATAGGTGAAAAAGATAAAAAAAAAAATGTCAGTCGTTACATTTAGACAAATTAATACCTTGCGAAATCAATTAAAGTACAAATAAAAAAAAGTTACACATTTATTTCACTTTCTAAATGCCATTGCGAGTATCCTCACCAACGAGTTTCTAGGCGAGAGGTACGTTCGTGTTCTGGTTCAATTCAAGTAGCTTCGAGAAAAATGAAAAAGCTGGTACAAGTTATGATTAGAATTAAAATTCCTTTTTAATTCAAAATCTAAACACCATTGTGAAACTTCCTGACTGGCAACTTTTCAGGTAGAGGTGGGGTTCTGGTTCTAACAAAGACATATATGGGAGAACAGTAGAGATAGTACAAATTACAATTGAAACTGATATTATCTTTTTCCACTTTCTAAATACCAACGTGGAATTTTCCAACCGACATGTTTTTGGTCGAAATGTGCTTTTGAGTTCTAGTTCAACTCAAGTCACCTTTTGTCTCAGAAGAGTTGGTACAAGTTATAATTGGAACATATATTTTATTTCCCTTACTAAATACCATCATGAAATTCCTCAATGACAATTTTTTATCAAGATGTGTGTTATGGTCTCCTGGCTCCACCAAAGACACATCGTGTTAAAAAAATGTAGAGAGAGTATATGTATAATTGGATTATATAAACTTTTATTTCACTTTCTGAGTGCCTTCGTGAACTTCCTGATTGACGACGATTTTTTGGTCGATGTAAGTCGTGTAAAATAACTGAAAATCTGCGTGTTAAATGGCAATCAGATTTAAAATCCTCGTAAGCAGTTATAGGGAAGTTAAGAGAGTGAATTATCAACTTAGGTATCGCTTTCGTGGCCTATTTCTGGTGCAAAGTTATGTCTTACTTCTTCCAAATCTCTCTTCAAATTTCTAGTTATATATTATTCAAATGAATTTGACTTTATTTTGATAATTCACTGACGTCGCACTTAGAGGTAACACAATGATTATTGGTGAAGGGATTATTGGAACACTGGTCAAGTGACGAGGTGGAAACCTGAAACAATTGAAGACTTGGAACTCTGACATGTTTCAGGTGCATCGATTGCGCACGTTTTGAGGCATCAATACTTGATTAAATGATACCATGATTCCTACGGTACTGCAGCCACTTATTTTAACTGGAAGAAAAAATACTTTGTTTGTTTCTCGAAATTATAAATGGTTTACTTATGATAATTTCCTTGAAAATAAAGTAATTATACTTTCCACATCTCTCAAAATGTATTCCAATGTTCCAAAATTTTGAAATGTAATATTAAAATTATTAGGAAAAAATAGGAATTTTCTAATTGACAGGTTATTTTAAACGGTATTAATTATGTTTTTTACCAAATATTTCCAAATAAACCCGTCGTGCAATTAAAAACAATGATGAAAATTCTCGTCATAAAATAATCTCGAAAAATGTGACAAAAATTAAATAAAAAAAATTACATTTCGCTTTCCTCTCCTTGAAAATAACTTTAAATAATATACAATTATTCTTCAGGCGAATTAAGCTGCAGTACGCAAAATTAAAAAAAAATTGAGCTCATGTTTACTGTAAATTACTTAAATTGTTTTTCACCAAATGAAATCGTTTTTTTTTTTGTTTTACGATATGTGAATTTTTTCCCTTTTTTCGAAAGGATAATTTCACATTCCTGACACCTACACATTTTGTTTTTCTCTAAAAACGTAATACTTCTTCTATAAATGGTTACTCACACACATATACTTTTAATTAAAATTCACTGTTTTCTTAAGATTTTTTTAAAAATATTTTTCACTATATTCTATAGCAGTTTTTCCCTATGGAAGATACAGCCTATTGGTTAGACTTACATTGAACTAAAGGGAAGTTTAGGGCAACTGCCACTATCTTGGAAAACATCCAAAAGAACGCCATAAAAACCTTAATTAGTACTACTAATTAACGAAAGCATGTTTCAACAAATAGTTCTAAATATCTTTTAAGCAAGATCAGACCACATTAGAGGTAGGCATTAGCTCATTACTGTTTTGTTCTCAATAGATTTTTGACTAGTAAATGAACGAGTCGATGCTTGCTCAATGTCACAGTGGGAATCATACGTTCCAGCTTGATCAAGAGTGCTTGTATTTCAAAGTTTGTACGGGTCACGGAAGAATTAAGACTTCCAACTAATTACCACCACTTAATCCGAGCATACTGTTAATCTTATTGAGCATCCTACTTTTCTTCTCAAAGCTAAATTATTCCTTACTACTGCGTGTAATAAATTGCATTAAGTTGAGTGAATTGCAGAAGGGGTGGTGGATCAAAAAAGGTTAGAGCCTAATGTTTTATCTTCAATTTCTTTCAGTGAATACACGTTTAGTTCCCTCAGGTGTTTATTTAAATAAGAAAGAGCTGTTGAGATCTATATTTTTGAACACCATTTTTAACAAAGCACTTGATTGCAGATAAAATGCAGAAATGAAATTATCAAGAGCAATACTACTTAATGAGGCATATCTAATAATTACAATTGTAACTTTACACTTGGTCGCAATAGCCTACTGGTCATTGTTTAACATTAACTGCTCGCGTTGTTTTCATCGAGTCTTAAATTTAAGTTTTGATGCCACTAAAGATATGCTGTGTAGCGGATTTCATGCACATTGAATGGGGTCATGATCCATAGTCCTTCCTTTGGCGTTGGGGGAAAGTTTGGATAGGGAGGTGTCAACTCAGGTGTCATCCTTATCAAACTTGATCGAGATTTAAAATTACGAGGTACACCTCCAAAAGTCCTCTTGTTGCGTCTGAGTGCGAAATTAGTAATAAATCACAAGCTAAAGCTTTCCTAAATTGAATAACCACATTTTATTTGATTGGAAATTTGCTGGAGATTCAAATATAAAGCGGGAAAGAAATTGCAAATTTATGTAATGGAAGGCTTGCGAATAACATATTAAAAATTTACTTATAGATGTTGCAATTTAAACATAATTTCTAAATTAATGAGAATTCTGCATATTAGAATAAAAATGATCGTAATTTACTAAATTTAAATACTGCCATTTAGGTTAAATATTTACTAAAAATGAGGGATGAAAAAAGAATAAAAACTTATAATTATAGACCAAAATTATTTTAAAAATTTACATAAATATATCGAATTCTTTTCTAGTATTTACTCTTTTTATAATGATTTTTCTTTCTCCAAATTTCCACCTAGAGTTAATAAAAGTGTTTAAAAATATTTTTATTCCGATGTGTCTGAAGTAACTCAGTTTTAGAAATATGTAATTTTATTCCATTCTTTTTAAAGTAACATTATGAATATTCTAATAGTGCAATTGATAAATTTGGTTTCATGTAATACAGACATCTGGATATAAAACAAAACAATTTCGTTAAAAGACTTTTTATTTTATTACAATCCGAATGATCATTTTACGTTGTGTTTAAAATGGACATGAAAAGAAAAACTAACCATCGAAAACTAACCTTTATTCAATGTTTAAATATTTACTGAAGAGTAAAATGAAATTTATTTTAAAAATAAACATTTTAGTTATGAAAATCAAAAGTTTTCTAAATATTACGAAACTTTGTTAAATTCTGTTGAATATATTTACAAATTTATATTTCTAAAAAGTTTAAAATTATATTTAAGTAAAATAAAATAGAAGAACTACGTTCATTGTATAATTCGGAGACTAGTTACAAATACATATATTTTTTTTTAAAAATTCATAAATACTATACACAAAGTGACTCAGTTTTATACGAAAGAAAATTTTTAGAATAATATTGGCAGTCTATATGAATTTAAATTATCAATATATAATAGTTTCCAAACATAGTTCTGCTTCCCGGAAAATGTTTAGAATAGTTAAAATTTTAAAAGTCTGTTTGAAATCAAAATATTACTTTGAAGGGGGAAATATACAGTTTTATTTACAATTTTGAGTCAAAAGTGTATTCTGTACTTCTTTTGCTACTGTTTAGAATTACTTTCCTAGTTTCTTTTATTTTCATCATTATATCTGAAATGAAAACTCGAAAAAAATTAATTTCATACATAGCTATTTATTTATATAAATGAACAAAAATATAACTCTCAGAAACTCATTTTCAATATATATTTAGATTTCTTTTTAAAGAACAATTCAGTTATTCGTACGATTCTTAGAAATTATAAATTCTTAGAAATCGTAATTTTTTCTAAATATTTATTTCACAAAATAAATTCAATATTCTGTTGCAAACGTACTCTTTTTCTTCTGCGCTTATAAATATTTTCATTACCAATTTTCTAAGATGTTTTTTGAAATTCTGCGAATTTTTCAAGCACCAAATGTTAATAATTGTTTAATGTACTTAAACATCTCAAATTATATTTGAATGAAAAAGTCGATTGCATTACTTATTATAAAACTTTCAATGCAATGATGGAATGACGAAGTCTTACATATATATATATATATATATATATGAGTGTGTGTGAACAAAATTTAATGGATGAGTAAACAGGAGCATTAAGAGAAGTGTTATCGGTAATAAAAACACCATTTCCTAAAGAAGTTTGTTTATTCCTTTTGATGAGGAAAAAAAACAATAAATAACTGAGAAAAAATAACATGGCAATACTGGATAATGCTGAAGAAATATGTTTGTGGTCTTCGCTACAGCGGAAGAAAGATAATTTTGTTTCAAATTTATATGGAGGGATTTCTTTAGATGTGTTAATCACGTAGAATTTGATGAACAACTTATTTTTCAGGAACTTTCGGTGTAGCCACATAGTCTATGACAGATTATCTTTTCAGGTAAGCGATTGTGGGAAAAGTAAAAGTTTTTTGAGCTTGCGATCGTATAAATTAAAAAGATATACTGGAATCGTTTCGGAAAATAAGAATGAACTATTTACTGGGAGTTAAAGAACGCGAAAACTTAGAAAACTAAGTTAGTTTTTAGTGAAATCATTATATATATATATATATATATATATACTTGGAAACAATGGAGTACACTTACAAACAACAATTTGAAACGTACAATTTCTAATTTATAAATAGTAATCGAAAGTCCTTCTTTAATAACAAATTACTTACCTAGAAATAAAAAAATAAAAATAGTGCTTGAACAACCGTTGCTTAAGGAACACGAGTGCATTCAATGCGTTAGCTTAGCAAATTTAGTTTAGTGGTACCTAAAATTTAATATATTTATTTTTATCTTTTCAGAAATAATGATATACTTCTAAATAAAAACTGAAAAAAGAAATATTTTTTTTTACTAAAAAGGCTTTTTAAGTAATCTGTACATGTGATGTTTCATAGGTATTTATCATATGAGTTACTTAAGTTAAAAATGCAGCAAATATGCATTGTAATAATAATATCTTGTTAAAATTTAATTCTGTGGATATTATTACTATTTATTGAAATTAATTAATTTATTTTTCATTAAATACTTTGCTTGTAAACTTGGTTTTGGAACTGTTATATTGACTTTTAAGAATGTTCTTAGCTTGATTGAGTTATACTGTTTACCAGACACTCTAACTTTTTTTTTATTTATTAATGTTTTTTAAAATTCGTATTATACCTGAAAGCTGCATTTATATTTAATGTAGTGCAATTGTTTTTATTAGTTTCCATATGTTGCAAGTGGTGTACCTGAAATTTTGATTTTGTGAACGAAATGTTACTTTAATGAAACTACTACTTAACGCCCTCAAATCGTTACCATTTCATCTATTTGAATGCAAAAAGGTGCTTCAATAAAGCAGAAAGTAATGAAGGTTTCTGAGAAATTTCATTTTTTCTCCGAAGTTTGAAAATATTTTCAAAATGATAGCATTTCAAATTAAATTTCAAAATAATTTGAAATGAAAATATTTTCAAATTTTTAATGATTTGCTTGTGTGTCTTATGATCCTTAGATAATATTCTAGAATACTTTTGAAATTCTGAGACAAAATGTAATTCCGCAAAAACCTTCATAATATTTTGTTGTTTTGGATATACTTTATTGCATTCAAATAACTGCAATAGTCTAGGTTTGAGAAGTAAAATAGAAATTTCGTAATATTAATATTATTTTCACAAATTTGAGTCTTAATTGAATCTTTTTCGTTCTGAAGACATGGCGAAAGCTGAAATTAAATCCGGGTGTGGACAACAAATAGGATTTATCTTCGAGGGATTTTCCTGCCTTTTCATATGTTGACACTAGTTTGTGAAATAGGATGTGAGAGTTGTGTAAAAAAGTGAATATCACGTTACATACAGGAGCTATGTATTTTATGGTGCATCAAGAATTGTGAAAAATCAGGTTACAACTAAACCGCTATAGTCATAAAGAACATCACCTTCCTACCATAATCCGGGATTGAATAAGTTAACCACCATTAATAAGTTCACTTTATGTTTTTATCTATTACCAGCCTCAAATTTTAAAAAAATCATGTCTTAAATCTTGTTTTTATGTGTAATAAAAATAGAAGGTTAAAAAATACTGTTTTATAGCTTCACTGATTATTATTTAATAATGCTGCATAAAAATTATTCACTTAAAATCAGCAATTTCTTAGATACACATTGAACAAATAAACTTTTTTCAAAATAATAAATAAAAAATTTCACAATTCATGTAACGGAATGCAAGGGATTTGATAATTTAAAATTTTGCCTCAATAGTTTTCAAACGAGACTGTAATGGTTACGATCATTAAAAGAATGATAAAAATTCCTGAAAATGTCTCCAACAGTTCTTTAAGCAATTTAAACGTTCTTTTTTGAAGATTTGTTTGAAAAAAGGAATCGAAAAGCAATTAAATACGGCGATTTTTTTTTCGAAGTTGATTGTTACAGAATCATTTGAAAGCCTCAATCTTCCTCTTAGCTATGTAATGAATACCTTAAATTGGTAGAACGTTATATTTGAAGGAAAAAAAAAAAGCAGAAATATTTTTTAGGTTACATTACCATTTGTCAGGTTGCGAAGCATCTAAAATTTTACGACAGATGGAAGAAAAAAAATAGTGTTGGAAATCACAAAGTGAAAAATCAATGTATGGAACGACAGATTTGAAGTCATTTTTTTTCTTGTCGTATTTCTCCGCCTTAAAAATCTTTTCTTTACTAGAGAGTCTTGACGTCAACATTTTTACTTTTTTCTACTCTGGTTTCTATTCTTAGAAAGAAATTATGAACAGTTTCATACAAAAATGAATAACTCTGGAATTGCAACTGGTTAGAGTGCTTTTTCATAAGTAGTTTTAATAGACAGTAAAAAATAACATAGTTGCTAGAATCATTTTATTTTTTAATAACAAGGCTTCCTTTTTTTTCCTGATATTTAGTATTCTTCACTGAAAACGTGACAAACGTAGAAAGGAAACGTATTAGTAATAAGGAAACAGTGATCACACACACATAAGATTTCTTTCAATACCAAAGTACATACATTTAAATTACTATCAATTATCAAATATGAATTGGATCTAAACGGATCGCTTTGAATATATTTTAAGAGTTTTGAATGAAATACAGCTGATATTTTTTGATACATTTTTACCTAAATATAGTTTTACAATTTTTTTATGTTTACTATAAATTCTACTCATCGTAAGTACAGAGCACATCTCATAAGCATTTAGAAAAAGATATACAGATTTTTTTTGCTTTATTTAATTACAATTTTCTTATTAATAATTATTATTTTCAATAACCATTGGATATTTTATTCCTTAGAATACTGACTTTTTAAAATTATCATATTGTAGGTTTTAAGTCTTAAACAGTCCTCAAGAGCTTTTTTCAAAAGGTAGGAACGAACATTATGAACCGGAGGCATCTTAATGTTCCGTTTCTTTCCCCGGATTATACTGCCATAGGTAAACAAGGGTAAACCCGAACCCCAGATACCCCAGCAATTCTTTTCTTTTGTCAAATCTCCTTCTTGTCTGCCATTTTTAATTTTTCCCCTTTTTTTAACTTCTAGATCGTAGTTACACAATGTTCAGAGAAGTACTGCCAGATATGTTTCATACACTATTAAACTCTTCCATCATTAAGCCTTAAAAATGTAGGGTTTAAGCCTAAGTAAAAAATTTAAGGTATGATAATTACTAATTTTAAAAAATGGATATCTCGCCCTTTTTTATTGGTATGCAGAATCACTCTGTTGCTATTTATACTTTCATAGAAATAAAAATATAATGTACGCTTCCAAAAATTATAGTATAATTATTTTTAAGTGTTTTTAGATTAAATTAATGTTTTTGACGTAATATGATTACTTTTAGATAATGCCTTTGAATTATATAGATCGATATGCATCTGTTTTACTTTCAGAGAATCAAATGTGTCACACAATTGCTTTATTTATAAGCATCTATTTTAAAATAAACTTAAATACCATATTTTGTACACTTATGTATTTAAACCAATTAATTCATCTAAGAGATCTTCAAATCATTCAACTCTGAAAACTTAATTAGAAATAAATTAAGGGATATTTTGAAAAATTTAACAAGACTGTTCCAAGATATTCTGGGGATAATAACAAAATACGTTATCATCAAGAGTCTTAAAATTTTTACTACAGAAATAGTAAATCTTTTCATAAGAAATTATAAATAAAAGCCATTTCATAAGAAATTACAACATAAAACCAAAGGGCATGAGCTACAAACCTTATATTTTAATATTGTATTACGAGTGTATTCGTGTTCTATCTTGTTATCGTTGCTTATTCTTCTGATTTGACCCAGACAGTGCCACAGATTGGATTATGGACTTGAGTCTCGTAAAACAAAATAATTATGCGCCTTATAATTAAGGCTTGAGCAAATTATATATACCATTGCTTCAAGTCTTCATGTAAGCGTGGATGAATTCTAATTTTGGTATATTACTAAACCATGTCTGTTCATTTCGTCATTTATTAGTGACACAAATTTACGAAATGCATCGGATATGCTTTATGTTAATAAGTGTCTGGGAAATTTAATGTGTTAGAAACGTTAAAAATAAAATACAACATTCAAATAATTCATCCGATTTCAAAATAATATATTTTCATAAGTGAACGACATAAAATAGTAAGTAATACATAAATGCAAAGGAGAAATATAAAATTATTTTTACAAGTGTTCGATATATATTCCCTTGATTATACTTATAATGTGAATTCGTAATGTAAATTCCTGCCTAACACGCTGTTATTTGTCAGTGGTAATTAATGACAACAGCAAAAATCCGTTGTTTATGTTCAGATAAATTTGTGGGAAATAGTAGTTCATACATTTTATATTTTATAAATCCCCAAAGGAAGAAATCACATGGGACCATATAAAGTGACTTAGGTGGCCAACTGTGCAACATCAAATCATCTGGTCCACTGCAACCTATTCACCTGCGAGATAGCTTCGTGAGGGCTTCAAAGACAGTTTTCATGAAAGAACTTCATGACGAACGTACAAGAGTCAACTGTTTTTCGCAATATATAAGACTTCCAATGTTTTCCTTTGTATTCAAGTATTACTTATCATTATGCGAAATTTATTTTTGAAAATAAGGAGTTTTCAAAAATCGGATGTATCCTTTTGAAAAATCCTGCATATTAATTATTAATAAATTTGTCTTTAAATAATAACATTTTTACTCTCAAAATATAACAAGATGTCTTGCGATTTTCAGTTTATTTGTAGAATGAAAGGAAAATATTTGAAACAGAAAACAATTTTATCTTTACATTTTATTTTAATTTCCTTCAAATGAATCTCTCCCGAAAGGAAATTTTAATTTAAACTTCTCATACAATATATACTTTCTGCCGATATCTACTAAAAATATATATTAAAAATCCGCTGGATGGATTGCAAGTGCAATGAATTTATGTGGAAAGTACGTGACTTTATAAGTTGTATTAATTTACATTTCGATATTTTTCATAATCAAATGTCCAAAAAATACCAGTAAAGAAGTATCAGATAAAATTTCTATACATATTCCAATTGAAAAATTCAGAGAAATATTATAAAAGCCTTTCAAAGTGATGATTGTATTTGAGAAAATACCCTTATTCTCTGAAAAATGATAAAATTAAGGCTGAAAATCGGATTACCATTTTTGAAAATTTTAAACGAAATTAAGGCTAGTTTTTAAAGTTTTATTTCTCTAAAATATATTTAGAGTTTATTGTTTCGGTAGTTTAACGTTTATATATAAATGTGTATTTTCTTATAGTGAAGATTGAATACAAAATGAAACCAATATATTGTATTAGAATTTCATTTGTACAGTCACGATTATAGAACAATCCATCTCAAAAAACTTTCTAAGTATTTTCATCCCTAAGCATTTCCATAGTGAATTAATTTACAATCGAAAGAATAATCATAATTTAAATATATTTTTTCCCTTAAAAATACATTGAGCTTTTAACATAGGCTATTTGCGATTTATTTCTCTTCAATTAACATCTGAAGATACTTGCTGATTTTATATTTTAAATTCCTAGCTTCTTCCTAATCAAATGGAACGTGATACAAATTAAGTAAACTTCGAAAGTAGAGTGAACAGATATAAACAAGTCATATAAAAGCGACAGTGATGAATGTTACAATAATAAGTAGAATATTAGTGTGATATGTGTGAAAGTATCCTGGCATGACATTTGGTGATATTAAGGCTCAACGCTGTCGAAGCAATTGCAGGAGGTACTCGCATCATATGAAGGTCAGAGAAGTTTTCAATAAATTACAGAAGTTGTTAGTACTCGCAGAAAGAATATTAACTGTAGAGAACATCCTCCTTATTTCAGGAGTAAATGAAGATATTTTGGATACAAGTGACTATTTTAATTAATCAGCCAATGGTTAAACTTAAGTTGAACTTTAGATCATATGTTTAAGTTTATGATGACCAATGAGAGACTGTTAATTGGATGCCGTTACAAACTTTATATTTTCAGAATTGATCTCTGCAGAAATGCAAAAAAACGAAGTTTATTAATTAATTTTGTCAGAAATAATTTGAGAGATAGAGTCCTGAGATGACTGAAAAATAACTACACATATTATTATTAATAAATCAAATCAATAAATTTAATTATAACTCTGAATGTTAATAGAATAAGTATTTAAAGAAAACTATATATACTATCTCAATTTTAATATTGTCAATAATTTAATTTAGTAAGCAATTATTTATAAAATATTTTATTTCATTGTACACTTAATAATTACACGTATATTAATTTCCCTCCTTATTATTTTAACATAATAAACTCCAATGGATCACTGACATAGGAAATAAATAAATAAAAAAAAATTATCAAACAATACCCATTTAATTTAAAATAATTTTTTTTTTGTTATTTCAACCCCTGATTCAGTTTTCATTCTCAAGACAAACACAAAGGTAGTACTCAAAATCTTTTATTCATTCATTATTAAATCACCGAGAAAATCCTTGCATTTTCAGAAAAATTAAAATTGTAGAGATTCAAAGCAAAGAATACAATATGTGAAAATTATTCCATTCACTTCCATTTATTTGATAACTCTTAAATATTTCTCAATACATATTTTATTTAATGTATTTACACAGCTAAATTAAAACTTAAGTTATGATATAGGTAATACAAATAATTCTATTTCCATCGAAAGATTTATCGAAATTTCAAATTAACTGTATTTGCAAAATTGTACTTAGTTTTTTTAGAGTTGACAAAAGACTTTATTTTCGCAGTAAATATTAATATAATAAAGACAGTTTTAATAAAATGCTTACGTAACATTCCTCTCTTTAATGTATTACTTCATAAATCGGTTTATTTCATCTTTTGGTAAATATAATTTAAAAGATTTATATTAATGTATATTTCAGTGATGTAACTCGAATACGCGTAGCAAATGTAAATTTTAATTTAAAAATTAGGTTTGAAACGTAAGTGAATATTAACTGTCTCATTTAATTTAATCGATATCGCGTACTCAAATTAGAAAAGTTGAAATGTGAACAATGTAAAATATTTTAATTTGCGATCAAAATAAATACTGGTGTTTACTTAAGAAAATTCCTACAAATGTAGTTATGCTTCAAACGAATAGAATAAAAATTTACGTTGGATATCAAATTATAGAAACCTAATGATATAAGATATTAATTGGTATAATAAGCACACACAATGTATAAAAAATATGGTTTATTTTTATGAGCATTGAGTATCAAGTTAAATTATTATAGAATTTACAAAAGCGTCAGATTGTAAACAAGTTTTAGATATTACAAAATTTAGTTTGGAAAGTTTGAAAGAAACATAAAATTTAATATAAAGAAAAATGAAAATATTGTTTTCTCTTACTGGGTGTTTAAATTATCAGAATAAATTTTTTCATGAAGATACGTGTGAATCAAAAATGTTATTTCTCTTTTATTGTTCTTGTTCAAAGAATTGCAGAGAATTAGCCTATCAGAAACAAGTCAAAAGCTGATAAATAGTTTATCAGATTTTCAGACAGATTATAAATTTTATAAACAAACACAGCTCTATAATATTGAAGGAATTTGATTCAAATATAAGAACTATTTTTGCTAAAGAATATCACATAATAATTAACGCTTCTAGCATTCCTTTATAAACCTTTGGGAAGATCCAGAAAATCAGTGAAGCATATTTTCGTATTTTAATAGAGTGGATTGATTTATTGTTTCTCGTTACTAGAACAAGATCAAAGGAAATAAATATTAATGTAAAATGCATGTGACAATTTTATAATACAATCTATAAATAAAAGAAACTAATAGCAAAATACACATTTACAATTTAGAAATTATAAATGTTACTTCCTCCGTATCAAAAGGATCTCCTGAAAAAACAATTTTCTCGAATTGAGAAGATAAAAGCAATGCGAGTGGTTATGAACACGCTGCCTTCTACTCCTTCAAAATAGAATTTTGATGCTATTTTTCGTTTATTTTTATTCCTTTTTATAAAGATATTTGGAGGAAATGCAATTTAAGTTCTGTATTGAAAATAAGAGTAAAATAATGTAACATAAATCTGATTTTTCTTTTCTCGTCTGTTTCATGTAATTTCCAACCAATTTATAACATTTTTCATATTGATAAGAAATGGTTTTATTTGACAAAAAATAAAACAAGCAGCTGCTGTCGAAGCAAACGACTAATAACAGAGGCAATTCCTTGTACAGTCATGGTCCATCCTAGATGAGATCACAAAAAATGTCTGTTTTTACGGTAAGATGGGAATCGGGCCTATGGATACTCGAGAAGTAGTGAAAGAAATTCCGTTAACCATGGTGAACAGGCTCTCGGGACAAAAAGTGTTGATGTGTATTAAGTTACAGTCTCCCCAAGCCTAAGAGGTCCATTAGGCGTTATCCTTCTCCATTTCTGTAGTCCTTGGTTTAGGACATTAATAACTATCTAGTGTCCAAGTCGAATATTTAGCCCGACGCTGTGTCCCAGTTAAGTTCCCAAGTGAACTTGATACTCATTTGTCGATTCCAGAGAGATGAAGGGCTGAGTAGACATATGACCAACTACTAAGCCAAAGCCATCAGGATTCGAAACTGGGTCCGCAGTGCATTCATTCTGACATGGTAATCGCTGTACTAACACGACAACAATAATGTGTGATATTTTCTGTGAAGACACTTACTTCCATTAAAAGATTATGGCCTGTTGACAGTAAAAATATGAAGGTCGTGTTACAGCATGAAAATGAAATTCCCCTAGCTGCACAAATGACATCATAATAGACGCCTAGGGATCTAAAAATATATGCACCCATGTGTGTTTGTCAATATCTCAACAGTCCTAACTTTAACAAGTTACATATAGGATTCTTTAATGCCCAAAATAAGAATTACAACAACGTGTAGAGCCTACCAACATAGACTAGCTTATTTTCAAGTTGTTTATTCATCATCTAATTTGTAAAGTATCAAAACATTAAGTAACCTGTTTTTGAATTTGAAGCGCATACCATGAAATGTATTTTGCGTTTTGTCGGAGAAATTAATTACGCTATCCCATATGAAAAGGTAGTACTGTGATTTCAAAACACGCTCCAGGAATTCATTATTCGTTCCAGATAATCCATTAATGCATTCCATAAAGTAATTAATAATTTCAATAATTAAATAATATGTTGTATAGTATATAAAATAAAAGTTGCATCAATAGGCTCTATACTCAAATAATTGTATCGTGGTTAGTAAATTATACTTAGCATTAAAATTAATAACGAAGCAGGAAAAAAAATACATTTTTTTATTGAGACAATCATTTCGATATCAATATCTTATACAAATACAACATTCATCTGGAAACTGAGAGAATATTGGTTAAATTTTTTTTCCAAATTAACTACATAAGTTGATAATTGGTTTTCCCTTTTATCTGGGTAATTTCTTAAGTCCATGAAAATCGATACAGTCCTAAGCATAATGTATTCTACTTGAAGATAAAGCACCTAAAGTTGATATTCAAACATTTAACAACAAAAAGTTAAAACCTTTTCTGTCTTAAACTTTTTCAATTTCATTCTTAAAATACTGCTCAGTATAAATGAAACTTTATCTATAGTTGACATTTGTAAATGTTTTTAAATTCAATATGCTTATCTAACGGTGGAAGTTTCCCGTTCGTAGATTTCTTTAAAATTTTTAACATATATTTTGCTTATTTGCTCGTAACATCATTTATTTTGAGTTGCATCTGTCATAAGCAAAAAATTGAAAGGCGTTTAAAATCCTCCGCAACTTCAATATTAAAATACGCCATGGCTGAAAGTAATTTTATTGTCTACATGATATCCAAGAATAATTTTGAAAATAAATACATCCCCTTATTAGAAAAAGAATTTTTGTCAAAATTTTGAAATAAACTAAGGGAAAATAGTTTATAGCTATTGTGGCTCTTCCTAAGAAGAAAGAATTACTTTACGAGATGGAAGATTAGAGAGAAAGATAATAATGCATCGGCGACCGTTTAATATTTAACATTTAAACATACTGTTATAAATGTATTTACTTCGAAGGTAATACTGAGTTGTTTTTTATTAAACTTCTGCATTTCTTTATGTAAATAAAGTGTCTTACAAACTGAGAAAAGCAATTGCAGTCCAAAGCAATTCTAACGTGTGAAAAGTTTCATTTTATATTTTATGTGTCTTTCATGAATATTTTTTTTTCTTTTCTAAACATATTTATTAACTTTATTTTTCAATCATAGAGGATCTTGACATCCATCAACATGTTATTAGATTGTAACACTGACTTGTTTTATAAAAAAGTGTTTTCACTAACAAAATTTATAATATAATTAATTTTGGTAAGTTCTACGCAATTTTCAAGGTTAAAAGAAATAAAACTTTTGACTGATATGTTTGTCAGACCTTATACTGGATAATTTAGATGGGATAAAATAAAAAAAAATATTATTAAAAAAAATATATTAGCAAGATGATATATTTTACTTATTGATGTTGGGAAATATTGATTTTGAATAAATTCTTGAAATTCTTTTTTATATATTTTTGGAGGGGGATGTAGATCTAAACCCCCTATTTCTTTCATATATATATATATATATATATTGTATATAAACACATTTTTACTGTAGAGACGCATAATATATTTTATTTTGTTTATTCTTGATATATACCGTTAATAATGATGTATTTACTGAAGATGTATTAGTTGGATCAATAAAATTAAATTAAATACGTATTTTCACACCAAATTGTGGAACAGTATTAAATTCCATTGCCTTGATTTTTTTTGTTTCACTTTTATTTCTTCTTGATTCATGGTATGACGTTTAAGGTTGTTTGGTTTTTAAATTGGTTGAAATATTTAATTAATGAATTATATCTGTATTGAATTAATATTATTAGGTAAAATGTATTTAAATAAATTTCTAGCTTCTTTTCATTAGAAAATTATTTTACTTTTTAACTTACGATAATATTTTTAATTTAATTTTGGTTAATTTATAATGAACTGATTTTTTCCATTAATTTTGTAGTATTTTGGTGTGTGTGTTCTCTATCCATTTTAATATTGAACCTACAAGGAAGACATATACATTTAAAGAAAATATTTTCCTTTGACTAAATTTTTTTCATAATTTCTAACATTTTTTATTCCCTTATTTTGATTTTTAAAGGACTTTCTACATAAAAGTGTTTCATTACTTATGAAATTTAAATTTGAAGTAATGATTTATAAAATCTAATTTTAGTTCGCTGCTCGAAAAGAATATTTCACTCATAAACTCAAAATCTGTAGAATCATTGCGAATCAGATTTGAAATTAAAATTTTGCATATATGTATGCATGTATATATATATATATATATATATATATATATATATATATATATATATATATATATATATATATATATATGTATATGTGTGTGTGCATATATGTATGTATTAACTAAGTCAATTTCATAGTTTTTTGAAAGTACTTCAAAAACAATTTAAAATTTTGCTCGGATGCATTAAATTTGTAAAAAAATCAATAAAAATGTGAAAGTTATTTGTATGTTTTTGTTTGTGAGTTGCTTTAAAGTTCATTTTGAATATACTTCTGCATAGAAAAATAACATTTAAATTCTTTTGTGTAAATCGCTTCCACTCTTTGAGTTAAACATTTTTTGCAATCCATTTCCATTTTGCAATAAATTATTTCTTTTCGGTTTTTAAGAAATGAATATATCTCTTTGAAATTTATGATGTGCATAAGGAAATCTTTCACTTATTAATATTTCTTCGCCTTTCTTTTCCAATCATTAATTTTTCAATCGAAGAACCATCTTGTAAATATTAAATGTTTAATCAATTTAATATTACCCACCTAACTTATGGTGATATTTTGAAGGGGTAACAGTATTATAATATCCAAACGTCGGACAATTATCTGATGACAAATATCTTTTAATTTAAATATTTGTACTTAATGTCAGTTGAAGTGTATAGGCAACCAATTGCTATCAAAGTATATTCTTCAACAAAGTAATATTGTGAATGAATAATAATTCCGATTAAAAATAATAATATTAAGTTTATGAAAAATATAATTTCAGTTAAATTACAATAACGGTTAATTCTGATCAAAATGTGATCTTAGTCAGATTAGTCAAATGTAATAAGTCAGTTGTTACATTCGAGAATAAATGAAATACACTTTCATTCGAAAGGGAACACTGTAAAGTAATTTACTCGTAGCTAGTGATTTTCTACTTGTTCAGGTGTGTGACGTTGGGCTATTCACTTAACTTGGGGATTTTTTGTAATTTGAATTGCATTTAATTACAATTCCTTGTCAACCAGTTGAAACATGTTGTTTAATTAGATGAAGATAAGAAGCACAGATAATTGAATTAATGATAGTGACATAAGTGAAATAGAATTGAAATCGAAATAACACCAGTAAATAGTGAGTTTTTAAACATGGATTTTCTTTCAAACTTTACACTTTATGTTACATAATTTTTTTACACATTAAATTTTAAGCAACTTTCACCATAACATTCATTTTCATTAATATTTACCTGTCTTGAAGATGAGGAGCAGTATTACAAACATGAGTATAAGCTTCCCTGCATTGATTCTCTTTTAAATAAAAGATGGGTTTACAGAGATGTCACCAGTTAACAAAAGAGAGTTTAAGCAATGACTCCTTATACTTGGCGATGAATTTTGCGACCATTTGGTGAATTAGCTAGAAATTTGGCGTAAAATTTAATTATTCAACTTGTTAGTTTTAATCAATTAATTTTTATTAATTATAATTAAATTATCGTATTGCCATTCAAAACAATCATGTATGAAAAGTTTCATCTCAATTGAGCGGTTTAAAATGTCAGAAAAAAGCTTTTAAAATTTTGATCCAGACATAAAATGTGATTAGAAGAAAAATCATGGAAAAAGAGGTATATAGAGTATACCAACAAGTTGATAGATATTTGCAAATTAATGTATCTGATTAAGCATTTAAATCGAAACAACAGCTGTGAAGAGTACCAGGAGATGAACTTGTTATAAGCAATAATCAGAACGCGTGATTTGGTAAACTAAGACTTTATTATTTCTATAAAAACTTGGATTAACTGAGCTAAGCTTGATTCTAGAGAGAGTAATCTAGCATATTTTATGTTGATAGGTGATAAACTATATTGTCTTTCTCTGTAGTATCTTGAATTGCATTTTTGAGCTTATTTACTCTTTAGTTTCCCTTAAAATGACTCTAAAGAAAAATAATGAAAGTAAAATGTCACAAGTTTATCAGATATTTTTAATTGATTTAATTAGTCCCCTAAATCCGTCAGGTTGATAATTAAAAAATTAATCTTCACAAATAAAGACATGGTTAATAAAGACTATCGTGCTTCTTAATTCGAAGAATGTATAAAACTAGAAATATTGATTTTTATTTTCTTTCAGTTTCGGAAAAATTTTGTATTTTATTTACCATTCGAGTTCTTACCAATAGTTTTACTTCTCAAGACCTACGAATAAAGATAAAAAATCTTTTTTCTTTATAAGAAAAGAGGAACAACTTTAGTTGATATATATTTGATGTAACATTTTAGTGATAAAGTACTCAAAACTAGGAGTCCCAAAAAAGACTATTATAACAATAAAATGTTAATGATAAAATATAAAAAAAATAATTTGAATTCGTATTTGTATGTATTGTATTTGAGCAATATGTAACTCATAAAATTAGTTATGATGCTATCAAAACCATACTCTAAATAAAATGTAGTGTTGACACATTAACATTTTTTTTAAACATGAATTACGTGTATTTATTAAGTGTTATATTAACTAAATTTTATTAATTATTTTTAGCATATCAAATGCACTATTATATTAACAAACTATTTTTTAAATTTAGTTTTAGTTAAACAAAAAAGTGTTATAATTTAATTAACAATTGTATTTAGTTTTTCTATACAGTAACATTGCAGATAAGCCGAAGCTAAAATAACTGCATTTTTAAAAGTATCGACTGCTTATTACAGATTATTGAAATACAAGTCGTGTTTCTCGAAATTCATAAACAGAAATTTAAGGGATGATAGAAAACATCTAAATAAACAGTTTTCACCATATAATACATAGGCAGAGAGCAAGTGGTGATCCGTTAGATGACGCTGTAATGGAAAGCATAAAGTGCCAATTTTCTTACACACCGTCATTTCTACCCTAGATTTCAGAATATGAGGTGACGAATAGTAATCAGGAAAAGGCCAAGTCTTTTAAAATCCAAGGAAAAAATGATGATGTGTAAGAAACCTCGCTCTTTATGCTTTTCAATATAGCGCCGTCCAGCGGTTCACCACTTGCTCTCTGACTATGTATTGTGTGGTGAAAACTGCATGTTTAGATGTTTCTTATCTCCAACTGAATTTTTTCTCATGAGTTTCAAAACATCCTGTATAGCTGCAAACAATTACATTTTATCGATATACATGAATGAATCCTATTATTACGAATAAGCTTGGAATTCCAAACATGTTATTCAATTTCATTTTGTTATAAATTAAACTAGAAAATATTTCAATTAATTGTTTAAAGTGATTCATTTACTCATAAT
Organism: Nephila pilipes; assembly: GCA_019974015.1. Taxonomy (NCBI): domain Eukaryota; kingdom Metazoa; phylum Arthropoda; class Arachnida; order Araneae; family Nephilidae; genus Nephila; species Nephila pilipes. Next base: position 211,291 of record BMAW01089958.1, on the reverse strand, counting down.
AAAATAATTCAGACTACATTGATTTTCAATAAATTTATACAGACAACTACTTTTGTTTAAATTGATAAACATAATATTGCCGATGAATTTTACAAGGACAAATAATTTTTTATACACTCATATTTTTTTCTTGTGTTTATTAAGCACGAACTGTATTTAATTATGATTTCAGAGTATGTAGTATTACTTGATATATTTAAGATGAACAAATATGATTCATTCAATTAATTAATTAAAAATGTCTTCAAATTAGAATAATTTTATTTATTTAGGCTGCTGGCATAGTTATAATTCTTTGAAAAACCCGCACTAAATGCTAGTGAGCCATCCTAAGTAGACATAAAAAAATACCGAATAGTTTATATAAGACTTTATCTCATTATATTCAATTTCAATAACTTTTCAAAAAATATGGAAGCATATTAAAATTTTTGAGCCTCCAGTAATCAAGTTCTCTTAATGAATAGACACATTAACATTATTTTCTCGTGCATATATAATTTAATTAATTGATTTCAACAAATTTTCAAAAGCGTTGGAAGATATATATATATATATATATGTAAAAAATTTATATATTCTTGTTGAGTTTTATATACCTGAAAACTTCAATATTGAAAAATAATATATTCTTTGTAATATTTCGTCAAACATTCGGTATCTGTCCTTTTTTTATACGTATATTGCTACTGGTTAAAAATAAATGAAACTAATTTTTTATGCTCCACCACTTTATTCAAATTTTAGAAAAATAAATATGATATTTCAAAAATCCCCAATCTTTTTAAAGGCATACCACAAAAGAATAAACAAAAAAAAATATAGTGTAATTCATTTTCAATGAATATTTACTGCAACAATTAAATATATGAAGATCAATATACCAATGCATTTAAAACATTTTCAATAATTTAATGTTCTCAAAATTAATATGTAGATCTAATTTGAAATGTCGATATTTAAAATAGTCATTGAGATTCAATACTTTTACTAACAATAATTTATATAAAATATTACATGTACTAAAAATGTAGTTAATAGACTTCATTAAATGTGATACACATTATTCGCTGAAACTCACACCTCTACTATTAAATAATAAATTCAATGAATATAATTTTTTAAACCTATCCAAATTCTAATCTCAAATGGAATTTTTGTAACATTTTTTAGGACTAATCTGAACATGACAGCACAGAATTAAAGATTGTGAGTTTTTAGGACATTTAACAAATGTATATCTTAAATAACATTTAATTATCCATACATATGGGCTTTGATAATTTCACTTCGAATTTCAGTAGTATTGAATGTTATATTAAGAACATGTTCATAGTGTTTTTGTTTTGTTTGTTTGTATATTAACGTCGCACTAAGAAGTAACACGAAGTCTATTGGCGATGGACATTGCAATTTTGAACCTCGATCAAATCATGATGTCTGTACCTAATTTTGGACCCTCTTTTACACTTTCTAAATTTCCACCCAATGCCGGTGACAACATGACAGCACAGAATTAAAGGGATTGGAGTATCGATAAATTTAACGTGCATCAACCCCGTTACATGCCTTTTTTAAGTGACATTAGGATTCAATTCTAAGACTCGACAAAAATAACGCTCATCGCGAGATTGCAACTACTACCTGTTGGCAACGACTTTTATATGTATGAAAGATATGCAATGATTAGCATTGAGTGTAAAACTATATAATTTTCTTTGTTCTTCATGATACACATTGGTGTATTGACTTAAACTGTTAAATTAAACTGTACTTTTACTACGGCTAGTATACTTTAAGTATATCTCGAGCATTATGAATTTTTATTACATAAATGTTTTCCAATATTTGTAGCCTTACAAATCAGCTTTTAACATTCGTAACAGCAAGGATTTGAACTGTTTCAAGAATTTGAAGCTTAAAAACTATGTAAGCATAATTATTCAATTAATGTATGCTTAACTCGAGAGTACCTTTTAAGTATTAACACTGATAATCAGTACTTAAAAGCAAACCCTTAATGAATAAAATATATGAACTAACGTTGGCATATTTCGAAGAAAGAAAAGTGAGTGTCAAATTTCTCAAAATTAAAGTATTAAAATAAAGTTAAATTAAATTTTCCATTTATGTTATGTTAATATTCTTTCTGACTAACATTACTGTTGGTGCCTTAATAAGTGTATTATAATGTGAATAAGTTCTAATTTTATTTTAAAATTTTTCATCAGATTTAATATATTTTATCATTTTTAGTTACTGAAAGCCTGACTCAACATGTCTTTGCTCCAGAAATCTCAAATGAAGCTCTATGTCCAGAATTAGAATTAGTCAAGGGGTTGATTTCCGATTTCTGCAAACACTGTAGAACAGAATAATGAGACAAACGCAACTGGGGTTCAAAATTCCTCGTGACAGTTAGTAGAAATTAGGAGAGTGTAATATCAACTTAAGCATCATACTCTTCGTTTGACGGTGATTTAAAAATAAATCTTTCGCCAATAATCCTCGTGTAGCCTTTAGAGACTCAACCAACTAAAACTTAATTGAATTCGTTACGCAGGTTCTCATGACTTTACTCTTGCGTACATTTCAACTGTTCCTATTCATTTGCATTTTCAGATAAACTGGTAAAAGTGTTACCCAGTTAAAAAATATCAATGATTTTAGTTTTACAAAATCAGAAAAATGTTTCTTGAGGATTAATATAGCAATTATCTAATCTTTGCAGGTGATAGTTTATATCAAGAGATATAGAAATACTGAATTTGAATCGTACTTTGTGTGTAAATATATGTTCAAATTAAAATAACATAAGTTTATACAGGGTGTTTAGAAATTCATCAGCAAAAGTTCAAGGGGTGATAGAAAACATCTAAACAAGCAATTTTCACCAAACAATGTATAGGCGGAGAGCAGGTGGTGAAACGCTAGACAAAGCTACAATGGAAAGCCTGAAGCGCGAGTTTTCTTACGCATCGTCATTTCTACCATTGATTTCAGGAGGTATGGAGACGCATAGAAATCAGGAAAAAGCCGTGCTTCCTGTAAGCCTCAGTAGAAATGAAGATGAGTAAGAAAACTCGCTCTTCATGCTTTCCATAAAGCGCTTTCAAGAGGTTCACCAAATCTTCCTCCAATGCAATGTATGGTGAAAATTTCTTGTTTAGAAGTTTTCTTTCCCCCTTTATTTGTCCATGAGTTTTGAAACAATCTGTATGAACTTCTATAAACCATACCTAATGCCGTGGGAAGTATGCCAACCAACTTCATTAATTTTTAAATAATGAAATCATTCTAATTCCGTGTGAAAAGTACTTGCTACCATACAAAAATACTCATCAGTTTTGAAAGAATAAATGTAAGCTTGAGATGAAAAAGAGCGTATAAGACTAGGAAGTTATTTTTATTCTTTCTCATAACCATTATTGTTCTTTATCATTTCTCATCGGTTTAATAATGGTTACAAACACAGAATTTAAAAATTCAGTGATTTATAAAGACAGAGCTGAATATTATAGCCAATTTCTTACAGTGAACTTTTGATTTATGTTTGGGAGTTTTCAGTACTTATGCTTCCACTAGTAATCATTGAAAGTTTATAAAATATATTTCATAAATAACATGTAATGCAACATAAATAAATAAAACTTTAATTCATTTTTGAATAGCAACCAACGGGTGGTGATAAATATAATTACTTCCCCCAAAAGTGGGTCTTAAAAATCAAATTAATTTTACTTAAAAAGGTAAATGAATTTCTTTTCTTTAATCGATCTCTTATTCTAAAAATATTTTTAATACACCATTACTAGAAAAAATTGTCCCTGTAAGAATTGGCATACAACTCACGGGCTTGAGTACTTATGAATTATAAAAATAGGCAGTCGTCAAAAAGAAGACATCCTTGATAACTATAATACTTCTTATCATATCTTGGCAAAATTGATAGCATTGTTAATTATTTAACGAAAACTATGCATTAATGTGAATTAATTTCTTAAGACAGTTAATTATATTCTAAAAATTCTGATTTTTTGAATCTGATAAAATTATGATTATCATAAATCATTGAATCTATTTTAATTCCTTGCAAGAAAATAAAATAATTACAGATGAAGCAGACAGGTAGATAATTTATAATGCCAAAGGGGTCAGGTACTCTTTTTCTTTCGCCATATTGACCAAGAAAGAATAATTTGGGTCAGAATATTGCTTCAAGCACAATATTTAGGATACGGATTAGATTAACAAGAATTTTCTTCCCCACTAGCTGATTATATATCACTTCTCTTAAATGTTCCCTGAGGGGTATTTTAGAGTTGCGCTGATAATTTTTCTAATATGATTTTAACTGAGTCTTACAGGTGAATTATTATATCGAATCTACATATAAGGATACATCTGAAAACTTTTGATTTAGAATTGCGTACTTGATTGTTTTTTACTTCGCGATAAGAACTAACGGGAGGGTTATTGGCAATGGACTTCATAATTTTGAACCTCGTCAAGTGACAATAATGACATCTTAACTGACACCTCCCTCTCCAAACATCCACAACATGCCAACAGGATAACTAGTAACTCAACGAGGTTTAATGTGTCCCAAAACCACTACACGGTAGGTGTTAAATGGTATCAGGGATCGAACCCATGACTCTACGAATACATCATCAGCCACGAGACCACGACTATGACCATTAGTCTACCACGGCCACTAAAGCGAAATGTAATTGTTTATTAACGTTGCACTGAGAAGCAGCACGAGAGCTATTGATTATGAAGCTATTAATTATGAACCTCGATCAAAGGATAAAGAAAACACCTTAACTGGTACTTCTTCCTTCAAACTTCCACACTACACCAAAGGAATGACTTAAGACCTCGAACAGATTTAACGAGCATCAACTCCGCTTCACATTGGGTCAATTAAAAGAAAATTTAATATATTTAAAAATTAATGTTTGTTCATTTTTATTTTAATGTAATTTTGTATTTATTTTAATGTAATTGTATGTATTTTTTTAAAAATATCAAAGCTCCATTGTTTCTAATAACAACATTTAAACATTCATGTCATGGAACAGGGTGCAGCGAGAAATTTCCATAGAAGTCTCCCACTTCAACTCGTATCTCAAAATTAATTTTAAATTTCATTGCTTATTTTCAAGGTGAAAACAATGTTTATGTCTTACGGTATTTCGAATACAATTTTTTTTTTCCTAGAAAAAAAAATATATAAAAAAAAATTCAGTGTAAAAAGTTTCAGTTTTAAAATTTCAGTAAACACAGCAACCCTTATTACCTCCATTTCACTCCCCATCCCTATGCCGCTATCTCATCACAATACATTACATAACATCAGCATTCTTTTGTATGCTATTCCTTACTCTTTCCATTCCAAATAAAGTTCTGGAAAGGTTCAATTTAGAGCAAGGCTTAACCATCACGCTAAGCCTATTTACACAGCGCACTGGAATTGTGGAGAGTAAATCAGCCTTAAGCCTCGCCATCCGATATCGAGACGTGTTAAAAAGAAAGATAATTGTAAGAGTTTTCCAAAAAGTATTTCAATCGGGGTCTGCTGTCTGTTGTGAAGGATGTGTGTTCTATAAATACCCTCTCACAATGCAGAGAGAAGAACATGGCTAGCGGAAATCAATGGAAACCCTTGACTAATGGAAATCGATTGGCACACGATCACGTAGTTAAAGGGATGACACGGTAAACCAAGCTTATTGGGAATGGCAAGTACATTTACCAATCAAGTTCTTAAAAGAACTTTTTAGAAATGGTAATCATTGACTCTGAATGATTTTAGTTATCATTTGGATTGTATCAAATGTTTGGGATGGCAAATGAAGTGTGTTTTAAAAGTGATGAAATTGGATTTTTTTTTAAAATAAATAAACATGTATGTAAGGAAACTTTAAGATAAATAGATAAAATGACAGCCTCAGAAAAGGTACTTGTCAATTAAACATGTTTAAGTGTCGAAAATGTAAAACAGATGCGTTGAAAAGGAAACTCTTAAATGTTTATACATTAACTGACGGAACAAATTTAATACAACATAGTATTATGTGAACTGTTAGATTTTTATTGGTCCAAGAGCCAAATCTGTCTATGCTGCACTAAACAATACATTTTGCATGACAAAGACGTTAAAAGGGATAAAAGGCAGAAATTGGTTCACAATAAGAAGGGTCGAAAAGGGATTAGCATCTCTAGAGTATCTCGGGAGCGCTTCACCCCTGTTTACCAAAGACAGTAAACCCCAAGGGAGAGGAAAAGATCACTAGGGCATATTGAGGTCACATGATTGTGAGAGTTTATTAACGTCGTACTGAGAAGCAACATGATTATTATTGGCGACAAAATTTGTAAGTCAGCTGATGGGACGACATCTAAACTGGCACCTACCTCTCCAAACTTCCACACCACGCTCACAAGGGTGCTTGAGAGTCTGACCATATTTAACGTGTATCAACCGCGTTACATGGTGAGTCTTTAATGACATCAGTTGTCTAACCCTCATGATTGGATGAAAACAACGCCATCAGCGATGTCCGTGGCCATAACCACTCAGTTACCGCGGCTATACTCGGGGTCATAATACCCATATTTACCTAAAAAATGTATGCATATGAAATAACATGAAGGTTTCGATATTCGTTACATATATAGCTTTGTGCGTGAAGCTTAAAAACGGGTTGGTAAATATGCAAGATGTTTTGAAATTGCATTGTCCAAAATAAAACCCATTATTATACGCTTAGTAAATAAAAAAAATGGTGAGCATTTAAACTCTAATCACGTCTGAAATATTTTTAAAAATTAAAAAAAAATGGTTTTCCATAATTCATGAACGTATGTTTGCTGGATCTTTGTTTTTTTTTAGTATACTATATAAAGCTTTATTTGGATGTAAATTTTGAATTTTATAAGAGAAAAATATACTTCAATGCCAGTAGTTTGCATCAAGCTCTAATAACAATGGAGATTTTTTTAAACACTACAAAAAAACAAGAAAGTTTTGTATAATTTGTGCATTTGCATTAACTGGAACATTGTGGTTTAGTTACGTTTTCACTCTGTAAAGCTTTATTTGGAAGTAGATTCTGAGATTTATAAAATAAAAAATATTTCAATGCCAGTAGTTTGCTACAGATTATATATGCAAGTTCATTAGCTGATTTTATCTTTATTTCTAACGTTATAGCATTTGGGTGATTTTCATGTATCTAAATTTAATTTAAATTATTAGTTATGGGTAGCATGAATGCAATGGAAATCGAATTAAATTCAATTTCGAATGCTATTTCTGTTTTATTCAAAAGAAAATATTTAGAATTTCCCTATCTTTCTACTCTTAAACTCGTTTAAAATTGCACTTCATTTTTTTTTAATTTCATGTACTTTCGTAGAAATAACGCAATAAAGATTTCCATAAAATTAATGTCACAAGTACGAATGTCGTTTTTCTAAAAACGTTCAACCGTACAATATCTGAAACAATTGTAAAAAATTCATTACAAAAATTATTCGGCTATAGTCAATAATACACGACTTAAATATCTAGAAATAGGTATTTCTAGATAATGCAATGATCCAGAAATTATTAGGACTAAATAGGTTTTTCTAGCTAATGCAGAGATTATTGTCCCTGTATTAGATTTATAAACATATGTACGAGAGGAACCGGATTCTAACACCAAAAAAATATAGATTTTATCTTTCCCTAAAAGTGTTGAGGGTAGAAATGATGTATCAAAGGAAATTTAGTTTGATTTTATTAACGTTGCGCTGGAAGCAATACGAGGGCTATTGGTAACGAACCTGGTAATTTTCAGCCCCGGTCAAGTGACGAGGACGATACCTGAGATGGTACCTCTCTCTTCTAACTGCTACATCACGGCACCGGTAGGATTTTATGAGCCTCGACATTTAAACATGTAACTTAGTCAACCCCGTTTGTCATTAGTGGTCCACCGACTGCGAGTCCGGAACCATGACAATTAGGCTACCGTGGCCCTCAAAGTACGGAAGTAAAGGAAAGTTCAACGCATTATAAAGGATATATTTTAAACCACTAAATCATTAAATGTAGTAACATAATATTATTCAAATCGATCAACGTATTTTTTTAAAAAAAATGTTTTCTGTAGTATTTCTTTATGAAAAAATATAATAATTCAGAAAACAATGCATGAATTTTAATGAAATTTGTTATATCGAATGAATTTTAAGTATATTTTAAAGTTATGTACTAAAAAAAAGCTATAAGTTGCAAAGCGTGAATTTTGTTTTCGTACAGATTTTGGTTATCAATTCTTAAAAAAAAGGAAAATTTAACATTTTCATGAATCCTATTCCAATTTCTACAGTAACTGTTGTAGCCAAGTATTCCTGGTTGCAAGCTAAGAGTTGCGCAGTTTACATCGAGTTCGCGGGTTTGCATCTTGATGCCACTAAAAAGCAGTCATGTACCGAGGCCAATGTACGTTAAACTGTCGAGACTAAATTTTCCTCCTGTGCAAATAATGGGAATGATTCGAGATCTGGATGGAATGTCAAGCGTTGTCCAATCGCTTAGCCGAGAATAAAAATTGCAAAATCAGTAGCCAATAGTCTTCGTGTTGCTTCTCAGAGTGATACTCATTAAAAAAATTGAATGATTTATTTAGTTTTATTAACGTCTCGCAAAAAGAAACACGAAGGCTATCATTAAAAAAAAGAAAAAAAAATCAATTTTCAAAGATCTGGATTGGAGGATTGCTTATTTATTTATATATTAGAATAAATGTATATAAAATAATTTCCAATTTTTTTTACTAATTCTGTACTTAACATTTCTAATTAGAAACTTTTTTCCTTTACCCATTTTTGAATAAATCAAACTCTAGACTTATTTGTCCATTACGAAAAAAGAAAAGTTTTAAGCTTTTTATGCATATTTCTTCAAGCGTTTCAGTAAAGTAGAGTTATAAAATTAATTCTATATTTCCCAAAGATTTTAAGCGATTGATCCAGAACGCAGGTTCTTACTTTAACTTAAATATTGAACAACATGTTAAATCAGTTTTTAAAATTATTTATGTGGCATGACAAAATTTCCAGAATCTCGAAATACTTTGTAAGTGTAATTAATAACTAATACATTAATTGTTCTACAGATTCCATGTAGAAACTCGTATATACCAACACATGTTTGTATAATATGCTAATGTTCGAAATTATAAGTTCATTAAGTAACTTCCAGACTTGAATGCACATATGTTAAATCAGAGTAAACCATTACGCGATATTAAATCTAGATTTCACTTAAGCATAGCCGACTAGTCTTTTTGAATTCATAAATGCAATCTGAATCATTTATATTGTCTGCTTTACTATTTGTTTGAATGGAATAAAATCCAAAAGAGCAAACTATTATTTGAATTTTCCGATAAATTATATTTTCCCACTAATGTATAAAAAATTGACGTCTATTTCGATTGTTCGTTTGAGGAATACAACATGTTAAAATATTTAAATATATTTTCAAAAAAAAAAGAATTGATTGATTGATTGTTGAATAATGTTACTCTAAAAAGGAACACGACTTTTCGCTACGAGCATCGTAATTTTTAATCATAGTTAAATGACAAAGGCAACACCTGCCCTGGTACCTCTCCATACTTTTACACCATACTAACGGGAGTACTCTGAGCCTTGAGATATTTAATGTGCATTAATCTCTTACATGATGTTTTCTTCAGCGGCATCAGGACTTGAATCCTCTACTCAGCAGGCACATCGATCATAAACACGTGACTACTTCGACCGACTCAAAAAAAGAAGAAAAAAATATTCCGTAGTTAATTTTTTTTTACTAATCCAGTGAGTTTCATGCATCCGAAAGAACACAGTATACTTTAATCTTAGCGGGGGAGAAGAAATCCAACATCACTTACACATTAGTTGTAAAATCCTAAGTAGTTAACAGACTAGGGATTTGACCTCGCATACTGCAATGGAACTCTTGGGATCTGAACACTCATGTATATGTATTCATTTACTTTGTACAGTATCGCTGTTCTCCCACATATGTGTGATTTTTTATTATTTATTAATGTTTCACTGTAATATCAGAACGATAATATATCAGAATAATACTGTATCAGAATTATATATCCTAATAATATTATAATAATGTATCAGTTGTAATACCGGAATTAAATAATGCATCAGAAATAATATCAGAATAATACATTAGTTGTAATATCAAAATAAGTTACTAATAAGGATCGGTTAACTAATTGCGACCTGAACCAAATATTACGAAATATTCAATTCATTTTAATGAATACAAACAATGGGCTTGAATTAACTGGATCCTATTCCAGCAGACCTCTAGTGGTGGATCTGCGGCAAGTATATACATTTTGAATATCTCGTCTCACAGTTGCTTGACATAATATAGTGATCTTATTAACTTTGTTATTCCTCTCTCTATTTTCTCTATCTCTATTAACTCTAATCTTACTACATTTCTTATATTGTAATGCTAATTTGCATACATCACAGTCCCGTCGCAAATCAAATTTAATATATCAAATATCGTAGTAAGTAAACAGAGATTGTTAAAGGGAAATACTCTTATAAACTCGTTAAAAATGACGTGATATCCGGCTGAGGATACCTGAGTTTGTATGCTAATTTTCTAACCTTCCCATTATTCTACCGTCAGGAATATAAGCCTGTCAAATGTATCCTGAAACAACAAGTATCCTGAAACACAGTTGGTCATGAACGCCATGACTACTTCATAACTGCGGCAAATCATAAGTCAGGAATTAGCTGAATTCGAAAAACTATTACTGCTGATCAATTAAAACGATAAAATGAAGTATATAACAGAGGGTCTATTGTTTTAGGTGGGGTGTTTTGGCATACCAGATCACTTATCAATTTTCTATCGTTTGATTTATTTTTATTTACAAGTAGCTGATTTAATATTCAATTTAATAACTTATGTGCTTTAATTTTAATTACATTTAGCTTAAATTTATTCAATTTTATAATTTATCATTTCCTTAATTTTAATATAAGAAAAGTTTACTAATGCCCATTCCTCAAAATTTCATCGTCTACTCTAATTCTCATAGTTAACTGAGTAATTTAATAGTAATTATAAATAAAGCCTCTCTTGAGTGTTCTTTGCTAAACTTTTCTACGAACATTTTTTTTAATTTGAAAATTATATTAAATATAATGTTTTAATTTTAATTTTTTCATATTAATATATGTTAACTATATTTATCAACAGAATAATTTTCCTAAAATTATACATCAAGCAATCTGAAAATAAGTTTATTAATTTATTTAAATCATATTGTGATCAAAAGCGCTACAATGAAGGATTCTATGAATTTGGAAAATGATGTTTGAAAATAAGTAATCTTTTATTTTTACTTTTATTTGATTGTTTACATAGCATATTTATTTGAAATGCATAGTTTGCATAATTTTTATTCCCACTTTTAGCTACAGCTGTGTAGTATTATTAAGAAAAATGTTCATATTCCAAATCAGTAAATGTCTAAAATGTATTGTAAAAAAACAAGAATAGACTACGAGTACGTTTCAAAAAACATCAATGTTAGGAATCGGATAATTCAATGCAGTATTTTTCAATTTATTGTTCTTCCTTTTCCTAAGAAATCCATGAGTACGACGCTATTTGAATTCGAACAAATCGTCACCATTTTTTCGGACTGATGAGATCATCTTTTCTTACAATTTATTCTCTAGAAGCAACTCGTTGTTTTGATTGTTGTGTAGTCTTTTTTACATAGTCATTAATCCAGATCTCAAGGACCTTGACAAAGTTAGTTAAAATGATGATAAAATTCGACGTCACTGCAATAAGGTTTTAATTTAGTTGCAAATGACAGGAAAATCAAAGCTAACCTATGAATCAGTGTCACATTTTCGAAAGGTGCAATTTAACAGATGACATCGCACAACGGTAGCGCCAACATGCTTTTATAATGTCATCTGTTGTCAAAAAAAGTAGTTTTTTGAACCACTGTAGTATTGTATATAGCCGCGTGATTTAATTGCATGTGAAAAGGAAGTATTAATTAAGAGGGAAACACCAGTCCAAATATACACTAGTATTATTTCTTAAGTAAAAGCTATAAAATGGTATGCGTGAATTAAAGTCTGAAGAAAAAGAGAGAGATTATTCCTTATAAAGGCTGAAATTAAGTTATTTAAGTAACATTCTCATTTATTACAATGAAAAGCTCGCAATAAATGCATGAAATTAAAAACTTCTGATAACATTTGCTTGAAATCTATCAAAACAAATCGAATTAATTCCTCCTCAATTTCAGACGAAAATTCAAACACATTTAAAAACAGCGGATATCGGTTTCCAATACAGTGGTAAAATGTAATTTAAGAATTCTGAAATAATGAAAAGTATTAGTTATTATTCTCACATAATATATCAAGTATTATTTATTCAAATTCTGTTCACAAGTATTATCCTATAAGCAATTAAATAGTGATACGGGTATTTGTTTTACTTGAAAATCGATAACGATTTGTAGAAACATACAAAGATATATGTTTATAAAGTTTCAAGATTATATGATATCTTATATATCAAAAGAGAATATAAATCTAGTATTTTTATCGCATAGTAATGAAACTTCGGTTCCGAAACAAACAAATAATAATGTAGCTCAATTCCCAAGTAATTTGCAGAATTACTTGTGCGTGACATAAATATAAATAAACAAATAAAATCTTACATGGCGGACCTGAAATCATTTGGTGAATTCTTCGACCATATTGTGTGAAAGGAATTATTTGTTCCTGAGGTGCTTAATACATTATTCATTAACAACAAAATACATATTCCAGAGAATTAACTTCAATTATCACGTCATATTATTCTTTGTTTATTATATTCCTTCAAAATCGTAACGGGTAAGGTCTAAAAACTTTTTCTGTCATTTCTAGGAATTCTGTAATTATAATTATATTGATTTTTTCTCTTATGATAATAATAAATAATTGCAAAAAATACTAAGCCATGCTTCATACGCAGAAAAATATGATCATTATCTCGCTACACCATATTAACAAATAATACTCTATAATTATTTTAAATTATGAAAAGTAGAAGAAAATAAATACACTCACAAACAGAGAGAGAGAGAGGGAGATTCATTGATTACAGATAATATTTAGATGTTGATTGTATACAAATGAATGTATTAATCTCCGTAGATTTGTATATTTCATTACTTGATTATCCATATATCATCAAGATTCTATTGATTTCCAGTTTTTGTTTTTCACTCAGTACAAGAAGGCATCGTATGTTTTTAATTATTACTAAGAAATAAACGAGACATCTAGATAAAATTTATTCTGTATATTAATTACATCTTACATATATACTACGGTAAATTACAGTTTTTGCAAAATAGCTTAGAGATTTTCAGATTTGAAGACTGAAACTTATGAATTTTTATTCTAATACTGAAAAAGATGGTGTTTATGGTCTTCAAAATCAGCTCTGAAGCTCACAAAAAACTTGCTATTCATTTCCAAAAACAAATCATCTTTAAAATATTTTTGGATGATTTATAAGTTATTTGAATTTTGTTACTTTATTTAACAAAATTAGATCTGGAAATACATGAAGTTGTTTTTTTTTTCTAAAACAAAGTGTGTGAAAGTTATTTAATAACAAAATCAAACAAACTTTTATGAAAATTTATAAGTCAATTCACAATAAGCCATGAATTTTAAAGTTACCGTGGCCTTTTCCTATTAATTTGCAGATTAACTCTTGATACTGCATTAAAATAGTCCGTGAACGCACAATTGTTTTACCTTTTATTTAATTCTTAAGTTTCAAGAAGTCTCAAGTTTATTCATGAAACATTTTAAAATCTTTGACCAGTGCCACTTCCAAAAAAATGCAAACTTTATTTTTACGCATCATCTATTAAACTTAAATCTCCCAATAGTGAGAATATAATTTTTATATACCTTGATCAGATAAGTTAATTAATATAAAATGATTTCAGGTTTCGCAAAATATCTTTCTTCCTTTCAAAATTCTCCTGTAATTCAAAATTTGCTACTCTTTAAAGTATTCATTTTTGGAACACTTTTTAAAAATAGGTGTTTTGAAATTTTCTAAATATCTTCTATTCCAAGAATGTCAATTTATAAACTTTACATGCTTAATTACATGAAAATGACACTATCTTTTTTGTTTTTCAACCTGTTTGTTAAGCCAGTATAAGAAAAATAAATCATTTAAAAACTCTTCATTGTATGTTCCTTAAACCAACGTAATTATCGAGAGACATGTTTTTTTCAGTTTTGAAATCTGTAAATTGATGGTAATGCGGTTTTCTGAAAAGCTCAGATGTCATAAGTTCGTAATAGTAATTTCTATTCTAAGGCCCTATGTCACTTAGCGCGTTTTTCTGTTGGAGCTCAAATAAAATAATCACTCTTAAAACTTGAGTAAGAAATTTAACGTGATTTTTAAAGCTCAAATTTTAAGTTTTTGATAATATGAAACAACCACAGTGAGAAATTGCTTAAGTAAATATAAATGAAATTAAAAAAAAATATATATTTCATAATTTCGAGATCTAATTTTTCTCCTTTTATATTAAGCCTGGCTAACCCATGGGCCACGGAGCTTGGTCATTTAAGCAAAAAAGTTAATTTTTTATTGCAATTAAATGTACCAAAGAAAATTCCTCCATGAGTCCTTCGTATCATATCCCACTACTATGGAAATATCTCCATACATTGACTCAACTATTGTTATACTTTTTTTTCTATATTCTTGTTCAGAAGAAATTACAGAGTTGAGTTTATTTTAAAAAGCGTGCGGGTCGTCTTGCTTGAGTGGGCGATTCATAATGTATGCCTAGCTAGAAAATCTACTGAAGAGCGCGAGTGCGCATTACTAGACACGGGGAGGGAATGCTACGCACAAACCATGCAAAATAGTAGCAAACAATCTGTCCGTAGAAGCATATGATTCCAGACAGACTGACTGACAGGTGTCTTTTGATCGCTGATAATTTAGAGCCAGCATTGCGTTGTAAGTGCAGGGCGGTTCTCAAAAATTATGTTTCGCGTAAATAAATTAAATTCAGTAAATTGTAATTTTCATTAATTTAATAGAGAATGTTCTTCATTTCTCTAATGGGAGGATAAATTGCTTCCCGAGACTCGAGAGATGAAAGTAGTAGTAGTTTTTAACATGAGAATTTGAGGTGGCCTTCAAAGAACCTAAAATTGAAAAGAAGGTGATAAATTCAATTAGTCTTTCTCTCTATGGCTCTATCACACACACACAGTCTTTTAGGTTGGACAGGCCTATTCTAAATCATTGGCCGAGGAAGCCAAGTGGTCATAGTCGCTGTAGCGGCCGTCAAGTCTTGGGTTCGATCTCAAATGCCACTCAAGACATCCCGGGTAGTGGGGCTGGTACACGTTAAATCTGGTTGGGGTCCAAGTCCTCCCAGAGGTGAGGTGTGGAAGTTTGGAGAGGGTATTGCTAGCTCAGGTGTCATGCTTGTCACTTGAATAGGGATCAAATTCACCAGATCCACTGCCGAAGGCCCTTGAGTTGCTATTCAGAGCGACATTAATGAAATAAGGACAACAATCCCCCAAACTATATTCTTAAATTCCAATCATCTTTTAAAAGAACATTGATCAGATAATTTGGAAATGATTTATTATTTGTGTCGCACTTAGAAGCAATGCGAGTGCTATTGGTGACAGACCTTATAATTTTAAAGAACTGTTTCAGGACGAGGGCAACACCTGAGTTGGCACAGACAATATCATAATTTCTACACCAGGTTGACCTTGAGTCTCGACAATTTCAATATATATCACCCCGTTACACGACTGGAGGATCCTTAGTGGGATCAGGACTGAAACCTGTGTGTCACATTTCGAAACCTTTTCTTCTTACTATTTCACTAAGTACTTTAAAAGGACGAAATTGTGAAAAAGCTCTTTTACTCTTTAAAAGAACAATTTTCATGAATTTAAAAATCGACTTTGAAGTTGCTTAGATTAACGATGCAATTCCGAAGAGACTTACTTATTTTTAAACTTCTTATACTTACTTATAAGTAAATTAAACTTTTTAAAGTCCCAAGTCATTCAACAGTTTTTTGACCTTAGTCCTAGAAAAAAAAGTTATTTGTCAGATTGGACTCCACAGTGGCTCAGATTTCACATTCGGTTAAATGAAGCTCATGTTCTAGTCTCCCGCAAATCCCATAGGTGTCGCGTCAGGGCGGTTCGGCTCACTTTCCCCACTCGACTCAATGCACACGCCTGCGGCATATATCGTGTCGGATCTATAAAACGTCTCTGGGGATTTTTACGTTTACCAAATACAAATCCGGCGAAGATGTAAAGGGGAAAAAATAGAAGAAAAGAAAACGTAACCTTAAAGAAAGTGGAAAAGAAAATCGACGAAATGCTAATTTTGTTCCCATTTGTGGATCAGTGCGGGTAGCATTGATTTTTTTTTGAAGGGTGGAGGGTAGAAGGGTTGAATGCGAAATGTGGCGGTGAAGATCAAAGAGAAAAGGAAAGCACGTATTTCTCCAAAGACGAACAGTAGGAAAAAAAAGTGGTAAGGAAATGTGGACTTGGGTAAAATTGGATTGATTTAAGGCTATGCATCGCGAGGCAATATTCCACCAGTGTATATTCAATAAAACACCTGAACACGAGATTTTTTGGTTCTTGTGGGGATAAAAAAATCCCTATAGGGATTTATGTAAGTTAATATAGGGAAAATATTCCGGATTCCATTGTCCAAGATTTTCATATTTAACATTGTGTAAGATGCATTGAAAATATGGAGCCAAATTTCTTGAATTGGAAATATATAAAAACTTCCAATTCAATGCCAGAGTACTTGGAAGGAAAAAGTGCAAAATATATCTTAAAGTGTTTTTGTAAAAGAAAAAAAAAAAAAAAAAAACTTTGGAAAATAGGATTTGCTACTTTAAGGCTTTTGTCTACAAGCCATTTTGATTACGTGAACGTAATGTTAATCCTATAGAATTCCTACTTTCGATCTCGAATCTAGACTGTTTTATTTATTAGAATACAAAACGGGGGAATTCCCCCTAAAGACCAAAGAAAAATATAATGAAGCTTTTTCGAAATCACATTTTCCTCTGATTTTTAAAAATATATTAACATCTATTCTAGTGGTTTGTTTATGGATCCTTTGATATTTACAAAATACTTTCAATGATCTGGGAGAAAATATAATTCCACAGAAAGCTTTATTATTTTTTGCTCTGTCGATTATAGTTTTTTAATTTAAATAGGTATAATGGTATGGATTTTTAAATGAAAGTAGAAATTCCATATGTTTGACACTGCGCTCACGAATTGAAAATGACCTGTGGACAAAGACCTTAGAAGATTATACATAAAAACACGTCGACAATATAAATTGAAATGACTTTTTAGATATTTAAATTAGAAAGTGGAACACAATTGCTCTTAAATACATGTGTACGAGTATCAGAGCAATCAAAAATTATCTATACCTGTATCGGAATTATACTGAATCACATATCTTAAATATTTTCACAATTGCTATTGCAGAAAGATAAAAGTAGTATGATTATTAATGACTTAAACTGAGCAAAATTATTACGTTACTTTATATATTTATTTATATGGTGAGTATATCACAACAGAACTGTAATGTAAAATAAATAAATTTAAATATACGAGAAGAAAATTATGAAAATAAACTCTTAGAATTACCTATCTTTTTGAAAGATAGTAAATTCTATAACATTATAACTCATTGCCTATTGAAAAGCAACTTTTAGCTGGAATCGTCTTATAGATAATGAAACCGACATTTAAAATGGTACTTAAAATGTTAAATTCTTTCACTAGAAGAATGTGAAAAGTAAAATATAATTCCATATTACAGAATCAGAAACATCTGTCCTTATTTATTTAAATCCACAGTTATCTTAAATTTTAATTAAATAGTCATTAAGTTCATAAATCCAAATGAAAATGTCATTGAATTAAAAAATCCATCATTGAATTCAAAATGCATAATACACGGATAAAAGTATTTCATGTTGCATATTTATTATATTTACATTATGCAATTACATGGGATATAATAGAATTGAACACATTTTCGGTAGAATTTTCAAATTATGACACCAAAGAGCTTATTATTGTAATTGAGACGTCTTCGATATGGAAAAATAAGCTTTTATAATAATAAGTTTATATAATAAGTTATGCGCACAAAACAGATCTTTTTGTCAATATATGTATTCTATTTTTTAAATTTTTGGCCTCATTTTAAAACTCAATTCTTTATTTTTAAAACTTTTTCTGAATTTTATTTCTATCTTGTTTAGAAGCTGAGTTACAGCTATTTTAATATTACTTAATTATGATTTTCTCAGAGTGGATAGGCTGCAAAAACGACATTTTTCGTTACTGTAAAACACAATATCTCAAAATAGTATGCGTCAACGGCCTTGAAATTATACATTAATCTCTCTCTCCATGTTTGTTTTACAAATACTTATACATAGAAATCATTATTCTTGAGTAAGTAGAAGCATTTTAACACTGCCATAAATATGAAACAATAATGACTTTTAAAAAAATTTCAGTGATCAGAACGCGAATTACAATAACATTCTGTTGGCCAGGGTAGCCTAGTGATTATAGTCGACGACTCGTGGTCGGCAATTTATTCGAGTCCTCGTTTCGACCGTTGTTACCACGAAATACCCTCCGTAATGTACGTTAATGTTAATAGTACGTCTAATGTACGTTAGATCTGTCAAGTTCCAATGTCCTCCTAGTGACGTGGTATGGAAGTTAGAAAAGGGATTCCAGGTCAGATGTCCTCCTCGTCACTTGACCAAGGTTCAAATTTTTCAGGTCCGTTGCCAATAGCCCTCGTATTACTTGCAGTGTGATGTTAATAAAAGTAACAAACCATAGCGTCCTACGTAAAGGCTATATTATTAAAATTAAGTCTATTACTTAGCTATGGTTAACAGGTCAATTGAAAAGTCCCGGGCATACCATAGTAAAAGACATTTTTTTGGCAAAATTAGTTTCTTTTTATTCAACATAATTCCCTTCAAGGGTGATACACTGATTATAGCGACCCTCCAACTTTTCCATACCATTTTTGCAGTACGATTTGTCCTTTGCTTCAAAATAGGCCTCAGTTTCGGCGATCACCTCTTCATTCGACGAAAATTTCTTCCCAGCGAGCATTCTTTTGAGATCTGAGAACAGGAAATAATCGCTGGGGGCCAGATCTGGAGAATACAGTGGATGAGGAAGCAATTCGAAGCTCAGTTTATGGATTTTTACCATCGTTTTCACTGACTTGTGACACGGTGCATTGTCTTGGTGAAGCAGCACTTTCTTTTTCTTCAAATGCGTCCGTTTTTCGGCGATTTCGTCCTTCAAACGGTCCAATAACGCTATGTAATAGTCGCTGTTGATGGTCCTTCCTTTTTCAAGGTAGTCAATGAAAATTATTCCATGCGCATCCCAAAATACAGACGCTATAACCTTGCCATCCGACTGTTGCGTTTTCCCACGCTTTGGAGCGGGTTCATAGTGTGCAGTCCACTCAGATGACTGTCGATTGGACTTCGGAGTGAAATGATGGAGCCATGTTTCATCCATTGTCACATATCGACGCAAAAACTCGGGTTTATAACGCTTGATCATCTTCAAACACTGCTCCGAATCATCAACTCGTCGTTGTTTTTGGTCAAAAGTGAGCTCGCGTGGCACCCACTTTGCACAGAGTTTTCTCATACCCAAATATTCGTGAATGATATGATGTACACGTTCAGTTGATATCTTTAGAGTGTCTGCTATTTCATTCAATTTCAATTTATGGTCATTCAAAATCATTTTGTGGTTTTTTTTTAATGTTTTCCTCGGTAACAACCTCTTTTGGGCGTCCACCGTCTTCGGTGCTCATTTCACCACGTCTAAACTTAGCATACCAATCCTTGATGGTTGATTTTCCTTGAGCAGTGTCTGGAAACTCGGCATCAAGCCAAGTTTTTGCTTCAACTGTATTTTTTCCCTTCGAAAAGCAATATTTTATCAACACGCAAAATTCCTTTTTATCCATTTTTTTCACAATAAGAAAAGTTGCTTCACTCAAAATGCTATAATTCACAAACTAATGATCCGACAGCTGTCAAATTTATACACGCATCTTTTGAGGGCTAGGGCTAACTAAAACACATATGGATTTAATTCTAGTAGCACCATCTATGTGTCAGGCCGGGGACTTTTCAATTGACCTGTTATATTCTGTATTATTCAGCTTATAAAATTGATATATTTATTTTCTTTTCAGTTACCATGTTGTGCAAACTTCTTAATTTTTGTTTATATTTGTATAAAATACCCTTTTGACCGTAAAAATGTGCACTAACAAATATTTTTTTAATTTTTTGCCAATTTCGAAGCCTTATGTCAAGAAATGTACATCTTTTGGCAATATATTTCTGTTAAATCATAAATTTTTTTTTCGACACCTAAAAATAATCTCCACTTTCTAAAGTTAAAAGCAGTTGGAGTCATACATTTACATTTATGTATCTATATGTTTATGTATGTGTTTATGCAAAGAAAATCACAATTGTATGCATAAATAGCTGTATACGAGGAATCAATAATTAACAGCTGTATTTATATTTGTGAGCCATGTGCTAATGTTTCGGTATATATTGCATGAAATTCATTGTATTCATGAATTTTTAAATTTGCAGAGAATTTAGAAACATAATATTTTATTTTTTGACTATAGTAGAAATTTCAAAATTAAAATTAATTACAAATTCTATTTTTTGTAAAAATTTTTTTACCTATTTTCTTTAACATTTATTCAAATATTGTGCTGTACTTAAATTTTTAATGGGATTATCAAAAAATAATTATGCTTACTATATAGACATCATTTTCTGATAGATAATGTATAAGCAATATGGAAAAATATAGACTTTGAGAAACGTACACCTGGAGTGCAAAAAAAGAAGTGAACATTTTAAGAAAAACGCAAATGGTTCATCGTGCTATTTACAATTTTAAAATTTAATTTTCTAGTGTTCTATATACCAAATCCTCATAAATATTACATCAATGGAATTAAAAAATTTCGTTCTCTTATATTTAACAACAAAATAAAAATAGATTGTAAACTTTGATACGAGGTTGTCTTCAGAGTAAGAATATTCAACATTTTTTAGAAAAATTTACAAATTCATATACTTGTATCAAACACTATTTTTAGGCGTAGTCACCTTCTTTTTTAATACACTTTTACTGACGAAGAAAGGACTTTCTTATTTCTTCGTCAGAAGAGTTTTTTACTATCTTTTGGGACTATTATTTTACATTCCTCAGAACTTCATCCATAGTCAAAAACGTTTTTTGATCTATAAATGACGCCAAACAAATGAAATGATGAAAATCTGTAAGCGCCAAATCAGATTTTTGAGAAGGATGGCTGATGATGCCTCAATCGAATGAGTCCACGAGTTGTTTCGAGGCATTTTCTGAGTATTGGCATGCATTGTCATGCAACAAACACTATTGTTCGGTGTCATCTTTCGTAATGTTCAGGGTTTCTCAGTATCGTTCAGCATCAATTGCTCTTCTTCAGGGAAACATTCAATGAATAGAATCCTTTTACGATTCCTAAAGACAAAGGTCACGACTTTTTGGTCCAAGACATCTATTTTGAATTTTGTTCCACTTTAAAATCGTGACTCTACTTGTAAATACTAGTACATTTCATAAGAACATTCTTATATATAATTTTTATTTCGTATTTATACATTCTAGAACAATGCGTATCACTTCGCTAGAAAATGCCAGATTATGCTTCCTGAACTGTTGGGATTCGGTATCAAAATACTCTTTTCAATTCGGCAATAAAATACGTTTTTTTTTTCAAATGACCGAGAAAAAGGATCCCACATTCTACTCCCATAGCTTTTATCTTGAATGTGAATCACTGAATGGTGTAATCACTGAAATTTTCTTTCAGCGTTAGAGGCCCAGTTATCTTACTTTATGGACATCCTTTGTAGACTACAGTGAAATATAAATATTGTAGTTCTGATATGTAATCGATGACGCTAATAGTAACAAATTAAGTGTAGATTATGTTTAGATTGCTTTGAGATTTATAATTTGTATTTCTTATTTGTTTAATACACTTTGACTGCCTTACGGATATACTTACATTGATTATTCTAACCAAGTTGAAAACTATTAATATATTTGCAAGGAATAAAACACACCGTTTGTGTTTTGGTTTCTTAAAAGTCTCAAATATGCATTTTTAACACCCTTTTCTCATTATTTAATTATACTGCCATTTTACCTTTTAATTAAATAGTTAATAAATATGAGGCCCCTACTGAAGATATATTAGAACAAGATTAAGCATTTTATTTATCAACGAAGAATAAAGTCAGTTTCTCTCAAAACCTACTTAACTCATCAACCCTAAATTAGGATCAACTAATAAATTATTAGCATACCAAATCACTCATTCTGATTCAATCACTTCTCAAAAACCGCCAATTCTTTTCTAAGTACTTTAAATATAATTCGTTGCAGTACAAAAATTATTAGCGATGCCTTAATACAACTTAAAAATCCTAATCGGCCCATCGTTATCCTCTATTTTCCTTTCATCTTTTTATTTGTATATCACTAACCCGAAAACAATACAATACACAAAATTTATCTAATTACGTTTCATTTTGGTGGGAAAGAAATTGTAATTTTATGCAATTCAAATTACTGTAAGGTCTAAGAAGTAAATGAAGAGAAAGTCACGAATAGCTCAATATTACCGCATTTGGTCCTCTCTTTTTGAAAATTATAGAAAGGCCCGAGGATTCTACACGACTTAACTTATTTTTCGAGCGATGAAAACTTTCTTGATCATCACTAACCATATGAGTTGTGAACTGCGAAATTTATTCAACAAAGGTTATTGCTATGGAACTATATTTGACATCTATACCTGAAATTTCTCAAATCTAAAAGGAAATCATTTTCAAAATATTTCCTCTGTATATTAACTTCCAAAATAAAGACCTTTGAAGTAACATCTAAGAGAAAATATGTGCCCTGAATTTCATTTGAAGCCGCTTCCAAACTTCTACATCAACTCTACTTAATTACTTCTGGCTAAAGATATGTTTACTAAATATTCTTCCCGCAACAAATAAATTCGCTTGGAAATTACACCG
This sequence comes from Nephila pilipes, assembly GCA_019974015.1. NCBI lineage: Eukaryota > Metazoa > Arthropoda > Arachnida > Araneae > Nephilidae > Nephila > Nephila pilipes. Next base: position 187,910 of record BMAW01089958.1, on the reverse strand, counting down.
CCTTTCTGCAAGAGTTATTCGAGCAAATTAATGATATTTTCAGAAAAGAATTATTTACCACAGAGAGTAAACATATCAACCGTTAAGAATAGTTACAATGTATGCAAGATTATTCAGAATGTCGAAACCGAAATATGGAAAAATTTCAGGTGTAGGATGAAAAAAATCTTCCCATTACAAGATAAGAAATGAATACTGCATGCATATAACGATCGATAGAATTAATAAAACTGTAATGATGTCCTATTTCTCTTGGTGAAGAGATTCAGAAAAATGTATGTTTATATTAAGGATCCTTTCTACTCAGCAAGCAAAGTTTGTGAACGTTCAGTTCACATTCTGTGGAATAACTAATTACTTTCTCAGACTCATGTTATTGTTTGCATTGGAATGGAATAAAATTATTTTGTAAGATAAATAACAATGTTAAATATGTATATTTGTTTGCTTTTTTCCAAAGTTTTTGAAAATATTTTTTTATTTATTTATTTTATAAATTCGTACATAATTTTACATTATTTGTAAAATGGAAGGAAAGTATTTTGAAAAGAAAAAAAAAATTGCCTAATTTAAATGTAAACTCTTCTTATTTATTTATTTCTCGAATGCATTTTGCTTCAAAACGTCTTCCTCTCCCTGTCTACTATTTAATCCAAAGATCATCGTCTACCAGTTAAAAAAAGTCATAAATATAAAGTCTCAGTACAGTAATATATATTGTCAAATGAAGCTGAAACAGATGTTTACAATTTTTAGATTATTTTAGTTGCTTCACTTATGACAATACTCTCTCTTTGTCTACTAATCTTTACCTTGGCTGTAATCCAGTTTGGCTTAATAATCCGATATTTATTTACCCATCTGTCCGAGTTTGAGTAAATTTAATCATAAAGACTATTATCTTGAGTGGTTATACTAACGTCTCATGACTCTCGAAATATGTTAACTAGAATTTGTTATTTTACATTTCGTGTAAATGTAATTTTTTTTCTGAAAAAGTGCTCCAAAGGTAGGCAAAAATTTAAAATGTATTTTTAAACAAGGGGGAAAGATTTTAGTTCAGGAGCTTTGTTTTATCTATAAAATATTAAAAATCTTAAGCTGAATTTCTTAATGACTTTTTCAAAAATTATTTCTTCTAAGCAAAATCATCACATAGATTACTAAACTATTGATAATTTACATTAACAATAAAGAAAGACATTGATAATGAAAAACGTAGTGTATTATATAAAACTAAAGCTATTATTATAATTGAATACGTAAAAATAAAACTATTCTTGTGAATTTTATCCTATTTGAAAATTTAAAAAGAAAAATAAAATTCCTAAAATATTTTTTTTTTACCTCAAATATAAATTTAAATATTACTCAGGAGTTAAATGACTCTTTGATATTAAAATTCAAATGGGACATCCTTCCATAAATCCCTTCAACATTAAACCTTTTACAAACATTATAAAAACGCTTCAAAGGACTGTTAAATATTTTTTTCGGTCAAGAAATTTCCGGAAAGTTGATAAGAATGTCGTGAATATTTTCGAAAAAGAGACAATCTCACTAACTTTTTGCTTTACAGGGTCTTATTTCGTCTTCTTTCTTTCCTTTTTTCTCCTCTTTTGTGCATTTTTTTCCTGGATATCAAAGACTTTATTTATCCCCCACAATTCTCATAAGCTTATCGAATTAAAACAGGTTCTTTTTCTTAATTTACTGTTGTGCCTTAGTCGTACTAGGAAAAAAATAGGAAAACGAAAACTGGTCTCAATGGTGACAACAACGGATGAGCATGATTGTGAAGGGGATTAACTTAATTAGGATTCTGAACAAAAAATAAGTAATTTAATTATTACTCTCAAGAAATATACGATAAAAGAAATTAAATATAAAAGTGGTTTCCCTCTTTTATTTTGCGACTGGTTAAAAAAAAGACTTTTTTAACGATGTTTGATAGATTTATACTTTGTAGCGCTAGTTTTAACATCAGCTTATACATTTAAAAGGATTTTTTTTTCCTAAAAAGACGTTCAATTTTGTGAGTCACCGTTTGATATTTTTTTAGAAATTGGTTTGAATTAATTTTCATGGTGCTTCGGGAAAAAATTCTGCTTTAATAAAACAAATTCCAAAGATGAAGTAAACATTGAATGATTTTATTTCCTTTGAAGTTTGACAAGGTAATAAAAATGGCTAAATAAAAGAGTTGTATAAATACATAAAGTTGGTCATGGTTTGTAAAATGTCCCGTTACTTCTACTAACTTGAATATTTGCTTTCCTTAAATGATAGAAGAAATTTAATAATAGCGTCATATGAAATAAGAAAGAAATAACAATAGCCTTGAGAATGCCAAGATTACTGTATTTATTATGAACATTATACAAAAGAATAATTTATTTATGACTGATTTATTACTATATTTTTAATATATTTTATTGACGGGGATAGTGTAGCAAATTATTTTGGTGATTCAAATTATTCTTATTACAATGAGCTATTTATGTAATTTTTTTGGCTTATTTAACATTACATTATCGGCGATTTGAATTGGTGAGCAAATATAAAATTGAGATAAACTATTTTAAAAAAATTTGTCGTGTAATATTAATATTTAAGGCAAAAAATATTTAATGGTGCTTTATGTAAAATTATAACTAAATAAACACAATGTTTTTCAACAAGAGAGAACGGAATTGAATAATACGATACGAAATCATACATATAATTGATTTACCAGCTGTCTCACTGTTATCACGATAATCGTACATTTTCCACTTCGAAAATAATACGTTAGGTGTCCAAATTTAAGTATTGGATCGTTTACTAAAAAGATATTCGTATAAATTACACTAAAATCACTCATTTGTATTTTATGCAGTAAATAATTATTTTCATATGACTGTATATTTGTAAAATTATGCGTAGGGAATATATAAAAATGATCCGACGTAGGTTTTTAACGCGTGCTCAATATTATTCATTTTTTAGGTCTTCAAATAAAATGAAAAATAACTTTTGAAGTGTTATTAGAGACAATTAAAAAAGTATTTTAAAATTCTTTTCAAAAGTAAATAAGAGCATACATAATTTATATGTTTACTTAAACAGTTTTATAAATTGCATATCGATCATCAAATAAACACAAACACATTGGAAGCATTGCAATTATATTAAGATAAGAGGAGGTAACAGTTATAAATTGCAGAAAATAAAATTTAAAATCATTGTTCATTCTTACTTTTTTTAAAAAAAAAAAAAATAACATATTTAATCATAAAGTTTTTAATGAAATAAACTTTTGCTCAACCTGTGGCGCTGACTTATTCTATATTTATAAGGAAGCAACCACAAGTAGTCATTTTTGTAAAGACATTTTCAAGAGATTTTTATTCATCTACTTTACCCGAATAAAAATTGTGTATTAATAAGATTGTTTTTCTGTGTGACATACATGAAATTACGCCAAAAATAATTTAATGTCTCTCAAAATCCAACATGGCATATGAAAGACAGTCAGATAGATCAAAAAGAACGAACCTCGTCATAAATTTCATCTCCGTCCTTCCACCAAATCGTGCGGAAAGAAGCCCGATGCCACTCATTCCGTAACCCTCAAAACGAAAAGAAATCCGTAACCATGACCTGAGGCCGGAAAAAAAGTCACAAACAACCTTCTGTACGGAATGGGATGAAAGTACGGATAGAAAATCCCTCATCCTCTGAAAGCCCATCCGGAAATTTCATACCTACAGTCCTCTGACCTAATACTCTCGATGAAAATGCTACGTGACTCAGCAAGGGGGAAGACTTCCAGCGTTTTACCATGACCCTGTACCACGATCTTGATGGCTGGCCTTAAAAGCAGGAAGAGTATGATGATGAAATAAAATGAAAGAAAAAAAAATATAGTATGAGATGCTTCCTTCGAAAAGAAGAGTTCTGCTTTCGTGTTCGAAGAAGATACAAGACTCCTTCTGCCGAAAATCAAGATGGATTGATGGAATGGCTACACTCCATGATTGATGAGAAACGAGAAAAAGTTCCCTCACTCTTGGTATCGCTTCAGGCAACGGGGCTTTTAAAGGAGGGAACTTTCCGTTATTAACATTTTACTTTTATTTTTGCTGACGGTGTATGTGTGTTGTCGATAGAATGTCACCATCGCTTCTTTCTTCGGTTCGACAATGTTGTTTACTCGCCAGGCATTTTCCATCTGGAATAGGGAAGATTCAGCTGGAGAAATTTTGTCGAAGAAGTGGAGTGGTACTATTTTCGGAATTTCGATTTTATTTTTTTCCTTGAAAGTTTCTCTTACATGAGTAAGTTTTGGTGTCTTTTATTTATTCGTTTTCTTTTTGATCTTCTTTTACTTCATGGAATGCATTGATTGATGTTGTTTCAACAATTTAGTACATGTGCATAGGTGTTACGGTTTCTGAATAGCTGTTTGAATTTACTACTGTTATTTTGGTTTGGTATCTTTGAATGCAATGCTTAACATGTATACAGAAGTTCTAACAACTAAAAAGTGGTTTTACTGAAATGAATTAGATGAATCAGTCACATCATTAAAAAAAAGCCACACGCGCTTTGTATAATTAATACATTTAACAATAATGGGAAATTAAAAAACTACAACAATTGCGACAAAAAAAATTGTTTCTTAGCGTGAAATGTTCATCACCATCGATAAAAAAAACTTATTTCATCCAATGAGCTCGCTAATTCCATTTTGAAATACTATGAAGATTATTCTAATTCATGCTGTAATATTTTCAATCAATATAAAAGAAGCTTTAAATCCATTTTAGACATGGATTAATTTTTGTGTTTCTTTCACGCTTCTCATTTACTTCGAAACTGAATTCTAATTTTTATGTATATTTACATTTGATAAAGATATGCACTATTCAAATATATTAATCAAAATACGAACAACATTTAAACGGAATTATTCCTTGCACACTCTTATTATCAAATCATTTTGGAATTACTTATTGTTTTCATAGCTTTAATATAGTTGTTACATATTACATTAGTGAAATTGATCTTTATTGATGACTTTTTTGAATTGGAAATAAAAACAAAAAAAAATAGTTCACAGAAACTAAAGTTTGACGAAGTTGTGCCTTAAGATATAGAATTAAATTTCCCTGACAACTTTTTTCAGGTAAAGAGTAAATAAAGACAAATAAACTTTGAATGTATTTATATTTAGATTAAGACTATGTAAGAGACCTTTATTTCATTTTTCAATCATTTTCTTTTTAAGTTTCATTTAAGAATTGAATAAATTAGAATCTCTCTAATATACAAACACGAAAATTTATTCAAGAACTATGAACAAAGATATTTATTCAAGTTAAATTATTTCTCTTAATTATACTTAATCAATCAAGGGTCATTCAAATGAATACCTAAGCATAACAACATATCCTATTTTCAATGCTTAAGATCATAAAGGAATAATTCATTGTCTTGTTTTCAAAATATTAGCGTGAATACAATATAGAATTCAGGTTGTATCCACATAAAATTTTCCCACATTGTTGTATTTATAATCACCTGTTTTAATTATCTTTTAAACTATAAACATTACCTTCTCTGCACGACCGCAGTGGATTCACATGCGAAACAGTGTCAACTAATTTCAATACACTCCAGTTTCCATCAGCCATTAATTAATTAAAACATTTTCATTCCAAAACGAAAATATTATTTTGCGAACAAAACTATCGAATCCAGATAATAGCTATTTGCTCATTCTGAATTATGGAAATTGACATAGAATGGAGGAAATATCACCCACCTATTTAAAAGCGTATTTAAATCGATTGTGGCGTGGAAAATACGTTTCCATCCTGAACGGACCTAAAGGAAGAACTCTTTAAATAGTGTTGAGACACAAAAACGAGCGTTTGAGCGGTAATTACTCTTAAACGGCTTTTCATTATCTTCTAATGGGAGTTAATTTTCTGATGCATAAACTCGTTTAAACAACTTTAACGGTCAGGACGATGAGAGTACTAATGATTTCTGTGACAAGAATCGGGAATTAATTTTATGACCGGTTGGAAAAAGTTTTTTTTTTTGTGAAAAAAAAGTATTTCCCTTTTTTCCGACGTCGTTTTCTCTATTTGTAGTAATACAAAATGCCTTTGATGGGTTTGGAGTGATAAAATTTAGTAAAAAGAAGAAAAGATTAATGCTATTGTATTCAGTGTTTGTAGTTTTGTTGTTTTCTATGACTGGTTTTATTTCCTGGGGGCGGATCTCATTCCTTTTCCATTAAACAGATTTTGTTGGATTTGATTTATCTGAATAACACAGTTATTCTCAACGCCAGTTATCTCAGTTTTTTTCCACCTTGATTCTCCTTACCTGACAACGAAAATCAAACATACCCTTCTAAATGAAACATTCGTAAATTATATGCATGGATTTGTTCTTCTGGTACTAAAATGCGTATTATCTTTCAGTACTCAAGTACACTTCTGAAGGTATCTAAGTATTCTCACGGCACATGTAAGAGAGTTTCCAAACTTCTGTTCAAACCCGAAGGCCCTTGGCGAATAGATCTTACATTTCTTAAATAAAGTCAACAGACGAGAAAGGCATACGTAACACTCATAACTTTCGCACAGCTATTTTAAGTTTGGATCCAATCTGCGATCTATGACTGTTTAGTGGACCCCAAACCCGAATGAGATTGATTACGACGTGAGTGGCTAAAAATTGGATTGAAAAATCTGCTGACTACAAAAAACGATGCTTCTCTTTTAGCTGGCTGCCATTGTCTTACGGAGCTGGAGGCAAAAAGAAGTGATGTTGATGCAGTCAGGGTGGTTCAAAAGTGATTTCTTCTTGACTTGAAATGACGCATTGTGATTAGTTCGAAATGAGTGGCTTTTTTGACAGGCCAAAAAATGATTTAAATTACTACATGCAAAATGGGGAGGAGCAAGTCCGATTTGAGGATACTTAGTTGGATCATGCTTGCACCATCAATATATGTTCATTAAATATACTTTTTAAGTTCAAAAGAGAAAAATAATTAACTTATTTATGGGAATTTGAAACTGAAACGGGACAGTAGCTAAAGAACGATATAATTAAAGCATAAAAGCGTAATATTAGTAAAAAGCGATAATAGGAGGGGGAACCCTTCCCTCGGGAAATCTTGACCTTCACAAAACTGAGAGGATTGATAGGGTCGGGTATTCACCCTTAAAGCGGAAACGACTTCGGGAAGGGTTGTGTAAGGAAATGAATTCGTCATTCTTATTCTATTCGTCATTCTTATTTAAGTTATGGCGGTTTTCAAGAATCTATGAATTCAGGATCCAGTTTCAGTTCCCACTTTGGAGTTTTCACTACTCCTGCTCAACTGTTATAACTGATGAAATCGGAACTTTTCTAACTAACTGAAAACTGAGAATTTTATAAAAATAAAATTCTTTTGGAACGTTATTAGGAGAGTTGATTCTTAACGGAAGCCATAGAAAGAAATCATGCTGTGAATGAAGGGCATAAAGATTGTGACTGTTTTTTCCACATTGCACTAAGAATCAGCACGAGGATTGTTGTCAATGGACCTCATAATTTTGAACTTCGATCAAGTGCGAGGACAACAGCTGAGCTGGCTCCTCTATCTACATATTCCAATATCACGTCAATAAGAGGGCTTGGGATCTTAACAAAATTTAACATATATCCCCACAGCTAAAAAATAATCTTAAGTGGCAACAGTTCTCGAACATACGACTCGACGAGAGGCGTAGATAAAACAAATATATATTTAACAGTTATATTCTTATACAACAGTTAATTATATTAGAATATAACAGTTAATATGTAATTAACTGTTATATTCTTTCTAAAAATCAAACTATATAAGTCTGTATAAATTTAAGAAAGCTATGCCATATTAAGGTAATTTAATTTGATCAAGTATGTAATAAATTTATATTAAAGCATTGTAGTTTTTTTTTTATTTTTTATTTTTGATTATAATATACTATTAGATAATGTCCTTTATATAGCTGTATCTAAATAATTTTCTTTTATAGCTAAATAAATGTATAAATTTATAAAATAGTATTTTTTATTTTAGAACTTTTAAGTCGCTTGTGAAACTAAACAATTTTTTTACCTCACTTTTTTCAGAAATGTTTCTTTCTCTATCTTATGATTATAAATGTCTTTCTAGCCTAATACTTTTTTATCTTAAGACAGAAGCAGTATAAAAAAGAGGAACTCATTTATCACAAACTTTAGATATATCTGAAGATGGATGTGAAAAAACTTGCTAATTAGTTACTTTTAGTGCATAAAAACAAGTTCCTAAGAAGAAACATTAATTTCTAAATACTAAATTTTTTTTTCATCCAAAAACATATGTCTAAAAGCTTTAATTCACCAGAGAAAAACCGCAAATGTTATTTTGTAAACCTACATAAGCTAATGAAGAAGCCCAGGTCAGGAAGAAAAAACGTACTTACTCACACATACAAACATGTCTGAGGCCAACATTGGAACAAAGTCGAAAGAAAGAATTTGAAGACGGAAGAAAATAAAATGAACCAACAAAAAAAACGTAGACAGAGAAAATTCAATAGAAGCTTTGAAAAGAAAGAAGCGACTGTAGAACTAATCAAATAGAAGTGCTGAACACAAGACATTCAACAAGCCGTAATCAGAATGAGACAAACACAACAAAAGGAATAAATGCAACAACTCAGAGAGAAGGGATACTGAGAAAAGAGTTAAGTACTTCAAATGCTATGTGCATTGAATTCTATGTAGATGGAAAAGATTTCTCCAAAGTTCCATGGGGCATCTAAGCTATTGAGGCCCGCGGATTATAAACGTGGAAAATTACTACCGAAGCATAATGGAAGCTGTATAAATGGAAGAGCTTTGATACGAGCTCAAAAGAGTTTTGTGCTCTTTTCAGTCAGATAGGTTTGTTTGAGGCTTAGTTTAAATGGAATCTAAAATAGGAAATCTTAAACGAAATATAAGTCTTAATTAGTTTTATTTGCTGTGACTGCAAACAAATTGGCTGAAACGGGATTTAGAAAACATTTATCTGATTTGAATTGATTTGAGTTCCTGTAACAATGCTACCTTTTATCTAGATTAGAATTTAGTGAACAAGGGGATTTCTTCTGATTAGGCTTAAAGATAAATTTTATTTTTTGGTTTTTCGGAATGTCATAAAAAGTTAGAAATGAAGTTACAAAGTTTAAATTCCCTGGATTTATGTAATATTAAACTCTCTATCGGAATTAGAAATCAAGGAGCTAGTATTGGGGGACATTGGTAACTGTTTTATATTTAATTCAATGTGTAAAACATAACAAAGTTATATATTACTATAAATTTAAGTTAAATTCAACTTAAATATGTTAGTGTTCAAACATTGCTCAATGAATAGATTATATTACGATTAAAAATATAGATGTATATTTAAAGAAATTGAAAAGAAAATAATTTAATTATTCCATAAAATACTAACTGGATTATTAAGAAGTAAAGGGTAATAATATATAATTTTAGCTAAAATTGTTTTGGGAATTTATCTTTTCATAAGAATATATTGCAATACAGCAATATGTGTTAAAACGCTTTTTACAGAAACAATTAAAAATAGACATTAATAAAAAAAAAACCAAATAAAATATACGAGAGCCTTTCTTTTAAAAAATAGTTATACTAATATTTGAAAGAAATAATGTACTAAAAATAATATATAACATTTTTCCCAGATCTTATAACATTTTAATTTCTCTTTATGAATCCAAAATCCTTAGATCGATTTCTATAACACAGTCACGATTAAAAAATTACTGACGAGAAATTTCTTAAAACTCTAACTTTTCAAATTTCTAAAGGCTCTGATCACGAATGGGGAAAATTAATCTTCAATATCACGAAAGGCTTACACATGAATAAATTTTGTGAAAATTAAAAGGGTTTATGTTTAAACTATATTTTACCTCATCATTCATACATTTAAAAAGATCTGACAAGATTTTATATATATATATATATATATATATATATATATATATATATATATATATATATATATATATATATATATATATATATATATATATATATATATATATATATATATTCTTTTTAATTAGCAAAATGATCTGTTACATATATTGTTTTGATATATTTAACTTTTAGAATAGTTATTACTCTCTGATTAATATATCACTTTAAGTAATTTAATATTATTACAATCCATTAAAGATTAATTACATAGTCATTAAATATAATATTTCAATACATATATTAATCATATAAGTACATCGTGTTTCATTTTGTAGTTTTATTACATAATTATTATTAACACCAAAATTGGTTGAAGACTGCATACCATTACATATAATGAAATAATTTGGAATATGCTCATCATAATTATGTATTGATAATTTATACACACGCACTTAAAAATTTCAAAATATATAATACTAAATGTCTAGTAATGAAATTCTCTATTTTTACTTGTTGCTTCAATTGGTTTAATATTAACGCAATAATTATATATTGGTCTTATACATTTTGAAAAAAATAATTAAATTCAATTTCTTTATCGCACAAATATAATACTTTAAAAATATATTTAGGAAGCATTTTAAAATTAGCGCCTAAGTATTTTATAAAAATTTAGATACATTAGTTGTCGAAACAAAATCAATTTAATTATTTTTAAATGAGAAGTAATTTAGTGCTTAAGCAACTATGTGAAAAAAACTGAAAGTATTTAACGTTTATTCTTCATTAATTAATTATTCTGTAAATTTTCCTTACTAATTAAACGGTCAAAAAAATCAAGACTCCAACTGAAAAAAAGTAAGAACAATATAAAAACTTTATTTATTATAGTTAGAATAGATAAAGTCGCACTCCTCCAATCCCACTTAACTTGTCATTTCTAAATTACGATCAAATAATAAAGTCTCGGCTTTACCACTTCACTCGATGTGATTCAATCACGTCTTGCAACACAATCAATTTTTTCTCTTGTACATTAAAATTAACTTCAATCCAAGGGATTATCTACGATTCATAATGCAACTTACAAAATTGATCAGTTTGATGTACCATGTATCTCCATGAATTCTCTGTCAATTCTATTTCATTTACATATCACGATTTCTACTTCACTTCACTTTTTTATTTAATTTATTTAATAAGTTATTGAAGAGAAAATCGCGAATAAATCTAGTTACAAATTTTCGAATGACTAATTTAACTTTTGTAAAATGTTTTTTTAATACATTTATAACATTTTGAAGTGGAGAAATAAATCCTGCAAATATAGCACTTATATGCTTGATTTATGTATTTTTTTAATACACAAAAAAATCAAAGAAATAAAATTATACTAATTTTTAAGTCATGAATGTTCTGAATTGAATGCTTATTTTAAAGAAAAAATTCATGGGGAAAAAAAAAGAAGAATTCCAAAACGAAACAGAAAAAAATCATTTAGATGAAAAAGAATTATGAAACAGATCGTGGTCTTTAATGGTCTTAGATTGTATTATTACATTATCAGTTTAAGAAATAAAATGTCTTAAAAATCTCAATTTTTTATATCAGACTTATTTGAGTAAAGAAAATAAATGGAAGAAATGGATTTGTTTTTTGAGTCTGTTAAATTTTTGATAGGAGAATTAAATTCTTTTAAATTGAGAAAAAAAAAATGAAGAAAAAAAAAATGACCTCACATAGAAAGAGAGCTATGTTTAATAAAATATTTTACTAATTTATTGAATATTATTTCATTCATGTGGTATAAATGAAACTGTATTCTATGGATTAAAAGTGGCAAAATGAATAAAAGGAATTACTAACTAGCGAGCAGGAGTAAAAAAAAAAAGAGAGGGAAAGATTAAATTAAGTAAAGCGTAAAAGAGTATTAAAAATGTTTTTTGGTTTATCATATCAAAAATGAAAGTTCATTTTAACAAAAAAGAAAATTCTAATTATAACATTAAACTTAATAAAACGTAACAGAATTGCATAATGGTAATAAAGTATGAAATATGTCAAGGTAATTAAGTTATTATATTAAATATTTCTGAAGCAAATTTCGTGTTAGAAAAAAAAAAACAAAAGTTTGTAATGATAATTTGCGCATTCTTTCTCAGATAACACACACACACACATATATATATATATATATGCAGACATGACTTATTGCTGTAGAAATTACAAACATCATAGTTGAAGACATTGTCATCAACAATGTAATACGCGTGTGTGTGTGCGTGTGCGTACCGTGCAGTTTGGCATATCATCACGGGTTTCTGCTGCAGCTAAGTCGTATACTAAATATTTATAAGCAAATTTAATTTGTACAATGATTTGAAGTAACTGCTTGTGAGGTCCTCGATTTTAATGCTAACTAATGAAGGCATTAGCGTTGCTAGGGTTTTCAGAATAGACACAAAATAAATTTGATGATTTGTTAATTATGGCGAAAACCTATATTTTATATAGCTAATTATTTACACATTATTTACGTTGTTTCTCTCCTACGTTTCAGAATACGTCTGTAATCGTTGATAGCTTCTTTTCAAGGCTTGTTTTTATAATTCAAGCAGTAAAATACATAAAATGAAACATGTTCTTTGAATTAATATCATCCACAGACACACCTTATTGCAATTATCACTGAATTTGCATGCTTATGGCTCATTTTTGTGATGGACTGGACAGTAATTATATCATTGCAATTGTATCTTTCAGTTCGAATAGCTTCAGGTTTTAAATTCGAATTTAAACTAATATCAACTGCAGTTAAATCTCACAGTTTTTCACAGCAAGTTGTAATAGAATTTCAAATAGTGTGCTTTTTAGCTCTTATAGGTGATATTTAGTAACAGCGGTTTGAAAATGGTTTGAAATAAAGTTTTTGTAGTGAACTCGCATTTTGTAGAGCAGAATGTGAAATAGGTTTTAGCTATGTTATATTACATAAGAATTTTAAGATATTTTAAAAATATTACTTTAAACTACACATTTTTTTCATACTTTTCCCAATATTTCTTTCATTGTAAAATTGTGATGAAATAAATAATTGTAAAAGTTTAAATCTTTATTTCGATGTATTAAACAGTTAAGAAAATGTATTTTATTAATCATCAGTTGACTTCACAGTATTATGACTGGGAAAAGAAGCAAGCAGAAAAATGGAATCATTACATGCTGTATCATGTATAGTGTTAATCGTTTAGTTTATTTATAAAATTGTTTTGCTTATTTTATCATTCATCAGTCCTAGTATATTTTTCTTTTGATGGGTTAGTGAACCTTTGAAATATTTCTTTGTCGACATGTGTACAATCATAAATAGCAAATGGCATTCACGAAACATTGCGGTTGAATAAACTTTCTGCTATGTATGTGACAAGTTTAGTCCAAAAGCATAAAGAAAAACTCTATTGCTAAAATAGCATTACTATATGAGCAGTACTTTGTTTATATTCTTGGTGATATAGATAAGAAATGAACCTCTCATATATTCTTTCATAAATTATATAACCACTCTTAATGGATAAAAGGAAACCACTTAAGTATGCCAATCATTGTTCCAATGGTTTGGCGAGTGCAAAAGGATAATATTTATGATTGTTTCTTTTGCCTTAATAATATTTTAGGACATCAAAATGCACCGGAATATAGGATTAAATACCCTGATATTCCCCAAGTACTTTAACCTGTGTCTCAAGGAGCGGCTTACCTGTTCCTATTTGTAACTAGAAAGCTACTGAACAGACAATAGATGAAAGTGGATGCAAAAATAAGCGGTATATTGAAAAGTTATTCCTTAATATCTTTCTAAAGTTATTCCTTAATCAGTGATTTGAAAGTCTCTAAACAGCAAGTGCAATTGTTAGATTCTAGGCTGCAAGTATAGAATCTATTCGCCTAAGGTACACAAATATCCATGTTTGGAATAAAAAAAATGGACTTCAGAATTGTTTGAAATGAAATATTCTATATGTTTTCGAACAGATGTGAATGGTTTGATGGTTCCTAAATAGAAACCTCAATTCCAAATTAGCGAAATAATGGCATTGTGTAATAAAATGTATCGAATTCTTGAAACATTACATATTGAGAAAGGAAAATATATTAATATTTTGAACCGAGGTTACTATTTTAAAATTCAATTTTTGAACGTTCTATTTTGCAAATTCTCCTATATTATACACCTATGAATTCAGTGATGTACCTTATATGTTTTAACAACAAAATCAAACAATGCAAAATTTGTTATAAATCAGTTAATTTAAATTTGTATTATAATCAGTTTAGTTTAAAACTGCTTATAGTTTTGGAATTATTATTAAATGCATTATGACTGGAATTTTTTTTCGAATAATCGAAATTATGAAAACAGTAAAGAAGATATAGAAAAGATTTTTTAAAAAAAATAAAAGGTGAAATTAAGAAAAATATAAATGTTATAAAACTGGTATAACCTAATGAAATATATTCCATAGCAAAATTAAATTAGATGTATTTTTCATTGATAATTTTTGTATATGGTAAACGTATCCTCGTATAAAGAAAACTATGAGCATTCGGAGCAAAAAGGGAAACTGGTAATCTCATTTGACGGATATTGTAGACGAGATAAAAAAAATTTTTATAAAAGCAGTAACAAAAGAGAGTTATAAAGCATACTTCCAGTTATTCGAAAAAAATAAATAAAGTTCGTGTTTCCAGATTTTAAAAACGGAAGTAAAGTCTGTATATGAAGTAATTGGCTTCGAAAATTACAAATATATCAATAAATGCAAGGCTGTATAAAAAATACCTATTTTTGGCGACAAACAGCTCTGCTAAGGCAAGTTGGTACTACTATTGCGTGTTATCTGTTAAATTGCACTAAAGCAATTGTTGCATGAATGCTTGGGTGATCTTTGTGTTCACAGTCATTTGCTGCCAAATCAAAATTTGATTGTTAAAGTCAAACTTAATTGTGAAGTATTTGTCGTTTTCATTTTCTGTTGAAATGCCACCGTAGATGATAACTGAATTCATATTTATGTACCAAAGCCAATCAGTAATCAAGACAATGGTTACTTTTGGTTTCTATGCTCCAAAGAAGGTGAAGATGGATTTATCTATCGGAAAAGGTTAGTCTATGATTTTTTTTTGGGATGCGAATGGTGTCATAATCATTGACATCTCGAAGATGGAAAAGCGATCAGTAATCAATAAGACAATAAGTAGCACTTTTCTCTATTCCCATTCCAAATACACAATTTCTTTCTAACACGCTTAGTTTTTGCATTACTTTTGTATTACTAATTAAAATACTTAATATATTATGTAATTGAGTGCAGTAAAAAGTATTCGTGATTTATAAGCAACGTCCTTTTTAAACTGCTGTTTGTAGAAAATGCAACACCATGAAGGAATCATCAGAATCAAATGAAATTCGCAGCAAATGTCAATTATAGGATATTATGCAAATTAATAAAGTTTCAGAGCCATCGCGCGTGCGCGGCGCGCGCAGCGCCCTCTGAATTGATGCTGAAAGCGTATAAATAAAGTGCTGTAGCGGGACGTTGAAAAAAGTCTATGATTATTTGTTAGTGGCAAACGTTTAGTGAGACCTGAGTATGCCTCCACGACGGAAGAATAAGAAATTCAAGCAACTTACGGAGTTTGAACGAGGGAGGATAATCGGCCTTCGAGAAGGAGGATTTTCCTATCGCGCAATAGCAGCTCGTATGCAGCGGAACAGTTCCACAGTGATGCGAGTTTGGAAGCAGTGGACCGACGAGCACCGAACAACTCGAAAAACAGGCACTGGACGACAGAAGGTGACGTCAGAGCGCGATGATCGACACCTGCTCCGCATGGCGGTGAATGATCGCACAGCTTCCTCCAGGCAGCTGGCAGCACGTTGGTCTACTGCTACAGGTGTACAATTGTCGGCTTCGTCAATTCGTCGTCGTCTGCTGCGCCGTGGATTGCGTGCAAGGGTGCCTTTATACAGGATTCCCCTCACGGCGAATCATCGACGGCTGCGTCGGCAGTGGGCTCTTGAGCACAGAGACAGGCGAGCTGATTGGCACCAAGTTGTCTTTTCAGATGAATCACGCTTCAATTTGTGGACCCATGATGGCCGTGTTCGTGTTAGACGTTATGCCGGTCAACGCTGCCTTCCTGAGTGTATTATTGAACGACATAGTGGTCGAACACCCGGAGTTATGGTCTGGGGTGCGATTTCGTATCATGGACGATCCAATTTGATACGAATTGAGGGTAATCTCAATAGCAACAGGTACGTCCGTGAAGTGCTACAGCCCGAAGTCGTTCCTTTCCTTCAAGGCATCCCTGGAGCTATCTTTCAGCAGGATAATGCACGCCCACATGTTGCGCGGACTGTTCGAGACTTCTGTTCAGCACAACGCATGCAACTTCTTCCTTGGCCTGCTTATTCACCGTATATGTCGCCTATTGAGCACGTGTGGGATATGGTTGGTCGGCGTCTCGCTCGTGATCCGCGTCCTGCAGTTTCCAAAGACGAACTTTGGTTGCGCATACAAGCGATATGGAATTCTCTTCCTCAAGCAGATATTCAACATCTGTTTGACTCCATGCCACGTCGTATAGCAGCACTTATTGCAGCGCATGGTGGCTGCACCAAATACTGATTTCGGACGCTTAATTTGTTTCTTTTGTTTTGAAAATTTCATCATTTATTTGTATCAGTACAAGTCGTTTCTGCATTAAATTTCATTTGAT
Source organism: Nephila pilipes (assembly GCA_019974015.1). Taxonomy (NCBI): domain Eukaryota; kingdom Metazoa; phylum Arthropoda; class Arachnida; order Araneae; family Nephilidae; genus Nephila; species Nephila pilipes. Next base: position 171,113 of record BMAW01089958.1, on the reverse strand, counting down.
TCTGATGATTCTTTCATGGTGTTGCATTTTCTACAAACAGCAGTATACATAGAAGATATATTCAGTTGAAAAGGTAACGAGTTACGGCTTTTAAGAATTTTTCAAATATGACAAATAAATATGGATAATTTCAGAAATTAAATTGTTAATTTTTATTTATAATCACAAATTCCCAACAAGTATTACTGCAATAATCAAACATTAATTAAAGATAATAGTTTAGTAACGCATGTCGCGCGACATGAAGTTGCTTTTAAGTTTCAAAGAAAGTAAAATAAAAGCACAAGAATAATGATGTTTTATAGTTTTAATAAAATAAATTGTAATGAAATTATGAATGTAACTTTATAGCAAATAAAAATTTTCCGCAAATAAAATCATACATTTTAATTAATTTACTTTTTGTGCATTTGCAATGCACTAAAATTATTTTTATCGATATTTTTTTGCAAAATATATTTTATTTTTATGTTAGCAGTAATTTAACATGTATGGCATTGGATATTTTTTTAAATTACTTCCTTTAGTTTTAGTTGTGTGATTTAAAACACTAAAAATTTCAAATCTTATTCTTTTTAAATATCCGTTTACCATATTTCTCTTGCATTTTTGAACAGAATATGATGCAAAATGTAATGGATTAATATAAATATGTTTAATCACATGAAGCAGGATTTTAAAAACATTGAGTATTGCATGACCTAACTAAATGCCTTGTGTCTTAATAATTCTTCGGTTAAAATGTAAATGAATAAATATTCGATTTCAAAATTAGAAGAGGAGAAACAGCATCGAAATAAGACTAGAAGGAGTTATTTTTGATTACATTAACACTCTTAATAATAAAATCTGAGCTACTTTTAAGAATAATCTTTCGTTAGAATTATTTTATTTAAAAAATATTAACACTTACGATTAATAATCATAAGCCTTCATTTGATTATTATCATTTTGAAAAGAATACCACCATTCATAATTGTCTGTTTTTATTCTTTTTTTTGTTAACATTGGTATTTTTTTGTAATTTAGAGTGTTTTTCTCATGAAAATAAAAATGCATTAGCAATTTGAAGATGCTTTATTTCCTTGATAGTAATTGTTTCTGTGGTGCTGAGGGCTTGAAAGTACCCTTACTATACTCTAATTAGTAATCATTTTGAATAATTATAGCTTTTCGAGAAATTATAAGAGATAAAAAAACCCTTATCAATGTTAAATTGAAATTAGCAAAGCTATATTCAATTTTTAATATTTTTAATTATATTCATAACTTTTGTTACCTATTAATTTGAAATTAGGATTCAAATTTGTTTTTCAAGAGATAAATTTGGAATAATTTGAAATAGCTTGTCATATAATTATGTAAGGCTTACTATTTCATAATAACATGCTATTATTGCATTTGCTACAAAGTAATACTATTGTATCTAGTATTTATTTATTTATATACAATTGAATTTGCCATTAGCATATAATATTGGTTTAATGCATCAAATTTTTCTTTGTAATTTTGATGGTATTATCTTTTTTCGTTTTTATTTTTTTCGAAATATTTTTTGTAGTTCTTAGGCTACAAAACGGGGGGTTTTTTTGTCACAAAAATATTGGAAACTGAATGATGCTTTTTAAGTATGATTAAAGTTTTTATTCTGAAGTCCGATAGAAAGTATTTTCAGTTCGGTAATGAAACAAACTAGTTGTCATAGACGCTAAGAATCTAATTATGATTTCGTAATTTAATGAGCAATATCCATTAGAACTGATATACAATTTATTTACAAATTAACTATACATCAGATTAATTGGAAAAGTAAACAAATACTAAAATGCTTGCCAAAAGGCGTGTTATCAAATAACTGGAGAAAAAATAGAGCAATACTTCAATTAATGATTCCATTTATTCGATATTTTGGTAAGAAAGGAGAGTGGGTAAAAAATGAAAGTATTTAATTTATGATAATGTGCCAACAAAGTATGTAGTTAATTTAGATATTTGTATTTTTTTCTCTGGCGGGTACATTCTGGAAAAATTTCCTCAGTCATATCTTGATTGAGCAAAAATGCCAGCAAAATTTACTGGATAATTACATTCCAACCCTTTTATGATTAACGCGGTCATAAAGATGCCAATAAAACAGAAAAAAAGAAAGAATTTCGGAACAAAAAAAAAAGAATAAACCTTAGATATGATCTCTAGACGCAATGATGGAATTTTTATCATTATTAAGATGATTCTAAAAACAGAATAAAGTAAGAGAACTAAAAAAAAAGAATACGGTCATAAAACGCAAAAGCATACGTTATAACAAGGAGAAAAGTACGATGTTTAATTAAAAGTACTTTGCGAAATAGCCTCCTTAATAATGTAAAACAACAATAATAACTCTATTTCCAACGAAAGATGGAAGAAATGAGAAAGAAATTCATATTTTTTTTTGTTTCACTAATTTTATGGAATGTTTGGAATTCTCAAGAAAGAGATTTCTCTTCTATTTATTTAAAAAAAAATAATAAAAGAATAGAAGGCGATGGAAGAAAGAGAATTTTTAAACACATATTTTAAATCTCAACATGCAAAAGAAGCATAAACGTCAATGATTTCGAAGATTAAAAGCTTCTCAGAGTTAAAGAGGAAAGAGGTATGGATAAATAGATGTTTGCTAGGGAGTACACAAACACGCTGAATGTTGTTTTCGTGTAAGTGGCCTTAACGCAAAACTGGACAAGTCTGAAAAGGATAATAAAAGCAAATTGGGGTTGGGGCAGCAAGTCCCGTAATGGTACGATACGACTTTTTCTTTCCGGTTCTTCCGGTGAAATAATTAGATACCCCTTGTATCGTAAGAATTCCTGGGCTTTTTGGGGAACATTAAGGTCTCTTTGGCTCCTTTCTGAAGGAACTAAATAAATGTACGAGGCTTTTAAGGATGGCAGTTGCTTCATCTTAAAGCAGGTATTATGGCATTTGCGTCTCTCTTGTTTTTGCTTCGATAATAATTGATAAATACGAATCTGTCACAATACTGTTCAGTGCAGGTATTAATTTCCGTATTTATTCCCTTTTCTGTATTTAAAGACTTATAGAATATGAAACAGAAACATAACTCTATAAATAGCTCTTTAATGAATTAAAAAGATCAATTTAGTGGTTTAAAAGGTTAATATTTGTTTCGAATTAAAGGAAAAAATATTATAATTATTTTATGTTCTTTACAGTAGGATATTATATATACCCCCTCCATATACATATATTTAGGGTGTGTATGTAATCAATAACATCAAATTATAATCTAAGGATTAGTAATCCGAAAGGAGAGTGGATCAAAAAGTATTTGTATTTGAAGACAGCTATCATTATTAAGGTAAATTTTTGTTAACATTGGGTTTTACCACTTGTTAAACGAGTCCGAAATAAATATATTATTGATCCTTAAGTTAATTTTGATTTGGTAGTTATTTGCTGCTAAATCTAAATTTGATAGCTGCTACGTCGAGTTGACACCTACGGTGATATTTGTATTCATCATTATGCTCAGGAAATCAAGCAAAAATCAAAACTTTAGATTGCTTCTTGTGAATATTTTCCAAAAATAGTCAAAGATGATCTCATTATCCGGAAAAAATAAGATACAGAATTTTTAAGGAGCCAAAGGCGTCATTATCATGAATACAAGCAACTGAGACAGCTGTCAATAATTGAGTACTGATACTTACTAAAAATAAATCATTTTCGATTTTACAAGCACCACCTCTTGAAATTTCAAAGTTTTTATTGAACGACCCTCGTAAGTTTTTAAATATATAAGTAAGATTAAATTTCTATGATATTTTTAAATATACTAGCGTTAAAAATTAAGAGAATTTACATATCTTGTCGAACTTCATGAAAATAATTGAACTAAATGTAAAAATACTCCTTTGAAACAAAGATGCAAATCTTGTACATGGAATATACAAACGTATACTTGTGGGGAAGTGGAACTTATCAAAAAACAGGATTCATAAGGCCACTTGAAAATATTCGTATATCGGTTGCTAGCACATTGTGCCTACTTCCTTGATGATTTTAGCAGCAATCCCTTAAAGGAAAATTCAAACAGTAAAACTGAGAAACCACCAAAGTTTAGATGATGGAATGAGGTGGTGAATTATGGGTAGGTTAGAAACAGGCCAGTCTCAAATCTAGATTTGCATATAAATCGATTTAACGCCCAGCATTGTGTCCAACTAATGAAAACAGTTTCCTAACTAGAAAAACTAGAAAGGTCATCCAAGATCCACGACAACCAGAGAAGATCACCATTTGTCCATTATAGCGAGGCGCTACAGATTCTCATGTCTCTCATGAGCTGTATGCGGGCAAAGAAACCCGAGTTTCAAGGGCGATTATTTCCAGAAGACTTCATGAGAGAGGGCTTTTTGCAAGGCCTATTGTTTGCGTCCCGCTCAGTTCTGAGAACAGGTGAGTCCGTTGAAAATGATGCAGATATCATACAGATTGAAAATGAATCAATGGGTGACCGTTCTTTTCACTGATGAGTCCCGGTTCATCCTAACCATTGATTTTTGCCTTTCTTTCATATGGAGAGAACCCTAGACCCTATGCCTGCCCTCCAATGTCCAAGAAATTGATCATTACTGCAGCAGAGGTTTGATGGTCAGGGCAGGCATCATTTGGGTTGGCCGCACACACCTCTATATCTTTGAAAGAGGCACTGTGACTGCTGAGAGGCATGGAGATGAGGTCTTGGAACCCCCATGTTCGCCATTCTAGGGGTTCAGTTGGTCCTGATTTCATTTTAATGGTGGACAAAGCGAAACCATATAGATCTCTTCTGGTCGACGATTTTCTTGAAAGTGAGGATATTTTCCGTATGGATGATTTAATTTTAGTTTTTATAAAATATTGAATTCTTAAAGGTAGTGTGCTTGTAAAATTAAATATAAATAAAAATTTTATAGATAAAATAAAAGCTGAAATTTTGTAAAAATCACGTGATTCAAATACATTAATTGAGACACCTTAGGTCACATATTAGTCTCCGTTCCTTGGCTCAGTTGATATAATTCAAATTGATATATCAACCTACACTCATTTGAAACAAAAATTTAGTCACGTTGGTATTAAATATTTTAATTTATATTAGAAAAGAATATCCTGAAATTGCCGAAAGAGCTGTGAAACACCGAATGTTATTTGTTTAAACCTATGTAGGCGAAAAATCTTTCTTTTTGTATGATGCGACAAAAACAAATGACATAAACATATTGGGTGCTGAAGAGGATATAAGTTTTCAGATTTCTACAATTATTCTAGACGTAAAAATGCTTTGAAATGAAAACAAAACAGTCACAGTTAAGTCATTAATAAATACGCTTTTTATTAATTTGTTATAATTTAAGTTATTGTTGCTTTTGTTTATTATTTATAGAATATATTTTTGGAAAAAAAACGCCATTAGCTGCTTTTCCATTCATTATCTTATTAAGATGTTTGTATTGAGATGAAATTAAGATGCAATAATAATTTTGTAAATTTCAGTAGGATAGAGTTTTGATAACTTATTTTTTTCTGCTTTTTAATCAAAGGGTTCCTTCAAGAAAACGGTAAATCCAAAGGGTTTCTGAAAGTCTAAAAGGTTGAATACCACTGCTATAGAGCATACCTGGGACGCTCCAGGTACAGCAATTGCAATTCGCAACCACCTCCCTTCAAGAACCATCTAAGACCTCAAAACAACGTCGCTAAATGAGGGGGACCTTTTGTCACAGGAACTCGTAAACTCCCTTGTCTCTTGCATGAAATAACGGTGAGAGGCCTGTATATCTGAAAGACAGGACTATACACCCTATTAACCTATTTTTTTTTTGTTCCGTTCTACAATTTCTGTTTCATACTTTGAGAATCACATGAGTGCTACGCACGAACATGAGTATGTATTATAATTGTTCAATGGTTATTTTTTGTAGTATATCAACCCTATGTATAAGCCAAATTTAATTGAAATCTGTCTAGTTGTTCTAGAGATAATCGACCAAATCGAAAAGTTCCCCTAATTTTGAACACCAGTGCACTAGATTTTATGCTACGATATTACGTTTTTGATAGAAATTAGTAACCATTCCCGAGTAAAAATTTACACACACACACACACACACACACACACACACACACACACACACACACACACACACACACACACACACACACAATAATACACAAGTACACACACACACACACACACACACATTGGTCATCAATACTATCATCATTTGACACACATTGACACACAATATCAATATATATATATATATATATATATATATATATATATATAATGTATGTGTAGTGTTTTACTTCGAATCGCTCTAGCGCGTTTGTGTTTCATTTTATACCATAAATTCTTCAAAGAAAATTTTCGTTTAGTGTGTACTATCACCTGTTAAAGCTTTTCTCATCATTTTATGAATCCTTTTGCATAATTATGGAATAATGACATTCTTTATCTGATGTTCTAGTATCTACAGTTAATGGTTATAAATATCTACTCTATTATTACGTCATAATAATTTATCATCTTGCCAAAGGTAAGATTTTTTTCTACGTGTGAATTTCCTTTGGAATTTTTCGCTGAGAGGATTGCCCACCATTATCCATCGAAATAAATGTCATCTCATATGCGATTTTTCCACCGTACCGTCGGAAAAAATTACCTCGCTTCTCCTTTTTCACCTTCAACGGCTCTTAAGAGTCCTCTTTTTTGCCGAACAACATCTTCAAATAATAAAAAGAGCAGAAAAAAATGAACACCTCGCGAAAGAAGGTCACTGCAGCACGGTCGTAAAACAGAAAACTTATCTCTCGAAATCTGGAAAACATTCCATCATAACACTTCACCATGGCACGATGTCATCAATGTAAGATCTCTTTTTTTCACATCACTTGAGGCACTCGAACCTTATTTTTTCCCCTTTTTTCTAGGGGGAATCAAAGCAAACACAAAAACCACTGGTAGAAAACCGGAAAACAGGGGAAGAGGAACGACAAAACAACAAAAAAAGTGGGGTCTTCCACAAAAGTTTCCGTTATTCCTTTCCCCAAATGGCAGGATATGGTGGTGATGACAATCTGACGAATGCCCTCCTGAATTCCGTAAGGTACCCTCCGCACCAAGGGTTGGCAGGAATTTCTCCGGAATTTCACCGGATACGGATTGTTGGATATAAATTTTTCCCACCAGGAGTGCCTGTGACTTCAATTATCCGGAGCCTCCGCCTGATGTTTTGGTTGAGATGGTGCTATTTGTGTTATTTGAGGTGTTAACTCAAGCGTGTTTGTCTCTAGGCGCAGGAGTTTCCGAGATGGTGTCATCCTGGGGGTGCTTAAAGAGAATTTATCTGGAGAGAGAGAAACAGGATCTTTAAATTGGAAACTTTATCCCAGTGTTGATTTGATGAGGAAGTCGTAAGGATGAGAAATTGTGGGCTTTTATAATTAAATTACTTATAAAGTTGTTTTGAGAAATGGTTAAAATGAAGTTTAAATGAATATTTTGATAAACTGACTCAGTACCCTTAAACGTGTTTTCTTTACAAGCTGAGTTTCAAAAGTCATTTCATGCATGTTTCGGGCACAAGTCGCTTGGAAATGTACTTTTAGTACATTTAGAAACACATTTCATTTATGTTGTGATGTATGCTGTTAGGTAGTTTTTAGTGACATACAAATGAATAAAATATGTATTTAATAATGAATATTCATGTTAAAGTATTTCTATAATAATACTTATGGGTTGAAACAAATTCTTTCGTTTTCATTAAGCGATAGAGTGATGCAGCAATAATCACCGAAAAACCATTAATCAATTTATTCACACCATGAATAAGCAATATAAAATTTAATTAATAATATATAATGTCTAATTAATCGTGTTGTAACAAACTAATATTATGTAGTATTCTGTTATTTTGTTAAATTTAAGCCGTCAACTTCAAATCTTTGCACCTGATCAAGTGCATCATTCTGTTATTCACATAAATAATAGATCCATCGTATCAGCCAAATGCTCACTGATTTTTAAAAGCAAAATATACAAAAAATACAAATTTTGAAGGATTTTAATGTCTCAAGTACTTTAACCTGTAGAAATACCTTAACCTTAACCCTTATTGTGCTACGCATAAAGACATTTTATTGCAATCAAACTCTAACCTATGGCTTTACTTTAATATCCTCAGACACACAGCTCACAACCATTGCAAATGATGTACACAGATTTCTAAATCATACAACAATAACTTAATTATTATTTCAATATTATTGTTTACTGACGTCACACTGAGAAGCAACACGAAGTCTAATGGTGACGGACCTCAAAATCTTAAGTCTAGGCCAAGTGTCGAGGACGACACCTGAGTTGGCTCTTACCTCTACATACTTCCACACCATGCCAATGGAAAGACTTAGCACCTCGATAGATTTAACGGGCATTAGTCCCTGTTATTCAGAGGGTCTTAATTGGCATCAGGGCTAGTACCAGCGACTCGACGAAAACCTCCAACCTCAAGTCCTCGACCATGGTTACAAGGCTGCTGAGACCACATGATTATGTAAATCTCGTTTTCTTGTAATACGGATTATTAAAAAAAATTCATTGTCCTTAAAATTTATTTTTCTTTTCGAATCAAATCTGAATTTTAATAGCCGACTTTACTGGGTGTAACCTAACCCTTAAAAAACCAAGGATATAGTTCCCATTACACTGACGAGACTTTTAATAAGATATTTTTACTTCAATAACGAATAAAGAAGGAAATATACATTTGCGTATTCTTCAGACTATGTTTAAACCTTACAAAAGTAAAATACTGCAGACTAATTAGTGTCTGTAAAGCAGTAGGCAGTTCTTACAAGCCCACAGACATTAAAACTCCATTTACATTCGGAATGGAAACTATTCTTTTAATTTGCGACGATAATTAAACTTCTTTCGTTTTCTTTTCTAGCGTGATGGAACAAAAAATCGGAAACGAAACAATGAAAGAAGAAAACGCTGTGGTTTCATTTAAATAGTTTGTTGAGTACGAACAATTGTTCTTTTTTCAAAGTCGACTGTTGCTATAGATATATCCATGAAAGAATTTATGCTAAAAAGAGATTGTGTTTAAATTCTCTCAGTAGTATAATTTTAGAAACGAAAACACTATATCTCAAATTTTATATGAAGCATAAGTATAAGCTAATTGTTTAATCATTCACGTTACAAACAAACGTATTTTTTATAACAATTAAATTACTATTTTATAAATTGAAATCCTCTGTGTATCAGTAGTCATGGTAATAAGCTCTGACGCTGAGGTTAATGAAACAAAGTCATGAGTTCGTACCCTGATTCCCTTGAAATATCGTTGTGTGTTACAATGTGGAATTCTTTACGTTAAAAGGTAAATGAGGCATCAATTTTTTTTAAAATTTGCATTTTTGAATTTACTGGTTAAAAATTAAAATCGTGCTTCTCTCATTTCATTATTTTATTATTTATTAGAATTTGATAAACAGAAGGCTGGGAAACTGAATTTTAATGCAGCAAACAAATGCGTAACACTGTAGGAAAAAAAATATTTGCGTTTTACTCAAAATGTAATTTATTAGAATTCGGTACAGTTACCTTAAAATCTACCTTATCGACAGTTGCTAATTCTTACAATATAGAGAGAATAGGTCTATTACCCACTCGTATACATAGAACTTCATTTATTTTTAATAAGCACACACATATTGTATACATTTTGTGTTTGAATGAAAATTTGACAAAAAAATTTAAAAAATTCAATTATTTCTTAAAATTTAAATTTTAAATAATAATTATGATTGGTGTATTAAATTTTGAAATTATTCAGCAAACTTATTTGCTATTTGATTTCTAAAGATTGAAATACTTTGGTAAATTTCAATTCGTTTTTGAAAGAATATTCTTGGTGGTTAGAATGGTTTCTAAAAGAAATCCTATTTTAGTGTTTCTAGACATAAGAAGAAAAAAAAAATTGATAAATGAATTAAATCAAGAGAATACTTGACTCTGTTCTAAATAGAGGGTTATTCAAAATGAATCATCCGATTTCTTAGTTCCATATTTTCGAAAGTAAATGACATATAATAAGTAATACATGAATACGAAGGAAAATTTTGGAAATTTCTTAACGTGAAAAATAGATGGTATTCGTGTGTTCTTCGTGAAGCTCTTTCACGGAAGTTGTGTTAGAAGCTTTTATGGAGTACCCCCGCAGTTGGGTTGGCTTTAGTGAACCAGATAATTTGATGTTACACAGCTGGCCAACTAAGTCACCTAATATGGACATAAGCGGTTTATTCCTTTAGAGTTTTCTAAAAAGCATGGTGTATGTGGCACAATTATGAATAAATTAAAAGGAAATTTAAGCATTGGATTTCTGCTGCTGAACAATTATTGATCACTAATACTTTACAATGTGCTGGGTTTGATTTGCTTTTGTTAACGTCGCACTAGAAGCAACCCGAGGGCAATGGATAATGGATTTTTTCATTTTGAACCTCGACCACGTGACGACGATGACAACTGATCAGGTATCCCACTTTTCTAACTTCCACACCTCCCCAATGGAAGGGCTATGGGTCTCGACAGATTTAACATGTATCAAACCCGGCTACACAACGAGAATCGTCATTTCTGAAAAACATTAAAGAAATTAACCAGGGACAAGTATTAGAACTAGTACACAATAACAGAAGAATCAGGAAACAAACACTTTTTTTTCACATTAGGCTAACAGCAGGAACAAACATACAGAACCAGTAAAGGTTAACAAAACAAACAAATAGCGTAATACTAGTATTAAGCGTAATAGCACTTTCAATAGCATTTAACTCATCAGTTACTTCAAAGGTAGAATTCAAGGATGGACTTCTAAGGTAAACTGCTTCATCTCAGAAACTTCACGTATTTATAAATATCTCGACCCGTTGTGATGTCACAGGAATATTTTAGAGCTTCTCTCCTAATGAATATACAAGAGATGCAAACATTCTCGAAAACCTTCAATTCGTAGCCAAAGTCGCAAGATTTGTCGCACAAATGGTTGATTAAATCTATGGTATTTGTGGTATTCGACAACTCTTCTGCAAATGTTATTCATTTATAAGAGAAAAGGCACAGGGAAGTTTCTTTGCAAGTTCGTAACAGGTATTAACAAATCTTGCAACATCAGCATTTAAATTAAATATTCATTTCAATCTCAAATAATTATAGTTATATGAATACTGTGATTAATTGCGTTTTATTCAATTGAAATACTGTTTGAAATATATTATTTGTAAAGAAATGACTCAAAATATAAAGTCATAAGCATTCGAAACGAAATGAACACAAAGAAGGAGAAATATATCTTTCTAAGAAAAAAGTAAAAATAAAACAGGGAAGTAACTAAAATAATCAATACAGGTTATTTCAGTTTTTTATGAATAATTACTAGCTGTCTTCTTCAGCTTGTCTTTGGACAGTTAATTTTCTCTCTCTCTCTCATGCATATATTTTCTCCAAATTAATATATGCAGCAATTAATTGTAATATATATTCAACATTTTCGTAATATATATTCAAAACATATTTTCGACATATATACATATTCCATACAATGTAAGATGATAAATTGAAAAGCCTTAGTCGGAATATTAAACATGTAATTCTTGACAAGTAAAAGGGGTGCTAAGGGGAATGTATCTATCATAATCATTTTCATATTATTATTTTTTTCATATTCTTTGAATAAGTCTTTTCGATACAAATATTTGATTTTGACGCAATTATCTTATAATTACTATTGAATTTTTGAGTGTTACTATTTTTAATACTTACTTCAATTATTGTACTGTTATTTGAATATTTATATATTTTCAATATGTATATCATTGCATTGTCCTGGTTTGATTGTTAATTAAATGCAGTTTCTTGTACTTTGCGTACTATGTAATTACTATATTGCTTATTTAATATTAAGTTGTTATATTGTGTTGCTGCAGCTTTTAATATTTTTTTATGATATATAATTAATCTTCACTTAAATATTCGGATTAGCGGTACTGCTCCCATACTCAATTGTTTTTATCTATAGAATTGCTCTTTTAATGCTTTGAATGGATTTATTATTATTCGAATTTTTTTATTTCCTTGGATATTAATTATCATTATTATTAAGGAAATTTATTTATTCGATAGAATGTTCTAGATAACATTGTTTTTAAGACCGCAATAAAAATTCTTAATGCATTGAATTAAATGCATTCATCGTATAATCATCAAATGATTTGTGAAAAATAGCGTGAATGAGAAATAATTTCGAGACTCGCTGATGGTATTTTAAAAGATGCTTTTCAAATCTTTCAGTAAAATGTCCTCCTAAATTGAGTGTTTTAATATAACAAATATGCTTAAAAAAACAATTTCTCCATTGAAACATCAGTAATATAAATATATTGAAATACAAATTATATTACCTTCAGTTACAAATATTTACACCAACGCATTCAACTTTAACTCAGGTATACAATTTGAAATGTATGAATGTGAAAGTTAATTAACATAATGTTTTCTTTTATTTAATATCCTTATGCAGGCTTTTAAGTATATTGAAATGCATTTGAAAGATGATGCATTTAAATAAAAGACCCAGTGTTTCATTTCATCCCTTAAACCTGAAAAGTAAAATTGCGTTTTAAATCAATTCAGAAATGTACTTAATGTGTCAGATATTGAATTATTCAAATTAACTTGAAAATCATGCTTGATTAATGCGATGTGATGGTTAAAAAAGTTATTGTCAGTTAAAAGGCACAAATTAAATAGAGCATGCATAAATGCATTCAACATTATCACATAAATAATTAATTAAAGTAAATATCAATAAGTGCGATAAGAAATAATTTTTTTCGAATGCTAATTCTGAAACTTTAGTAAAAAACACACGGTAAAATTTATTTTTATGTAAGATGTATTTTATAGAAATATCGAAGAATTATAAAAGCTCATTATTTCTTAGTATTGAATAATTTTTCAAACCTGTTGTTACACTAAGGCTTGGACGTCGTTGTCTTCCTTGCTGAACAGCAATTGTCTCGGAAAGTATCGCAATATTTTGAAGATGAAAAAATTCCTGGAAGTAAAGCTCGATAGTTGGGACCTTGATAAGAACTTGGCGACAAATTTGGGCACCAAATGTCAACAAATCGCCCTATTTGATGACACTTATTGATGTCTGTTGGCGAAACATTGAATTTCATAGAACATTATCTGAAGATTTACATTTGAGCTACTATATATATATCATTTTGAGTTTAGATTTATTGGAAATAACCTTTTTCATCGCTCGAACATTTCTTGCATTCGAAAGACTATTATCCACGAAATAGTATGGAGGCGTTTGTTTTAGAAATCCTAAAGAGTTATTAATACTCACTTTTTATTATTAATGAATAATTTTCCAAACATACTTCAAATGAAATGCGTTACTGTACATAAAATCAATAAATAAAAGATAATTAAATTAATAACTGAAGAATGACTAAATTCTCCAGATGTAATTTGTATATTTTACATGAATAAAAAAAAATAAAATTTCGGATTTCTGAGAACAAAGAAATTTGCTTTATAACTGATGTTACAGCAGTAGTTTCTCTTTAATCCGGTAAGCTCAAGACAACATTCCGTGCCGGATTAGTAAATGTCAGTGTTATTGTAAAAGGTATAAGAAAATTAAATCAATCAAAATAAAAGTTTGAGCAATTATGATATGCATATTCAGAATCAGTGCACGATATAAATATGCAACAAATTATTTCATTTCTCACTCAACAACTCTCTCAGCGACAACAAAATTAAATTCAAATATTGAGCATTAGTTCCATTGAATATTCTTGTATCGATACAAAACCACGGCATAAAATACAATTTAATATAATAACAAGATAGTTGTGATAGTTAAAACAAGTTGTGACAAATTACATTAGTTACCAGCTTACGTTCATTAGTTGTTTTAGCAATAGAAAAGCATTTGCTAAGATTTTGGAATGTTCAGTACAATGTATGCACATAGGTGTAATATTATATAAAAGTGATATATAATAGCGTGAAAAAATAAAAAAATTCGGTGTTGTACAAAATAATCATCCGATTTCAAAATTCTATATCTTCATAAATAACCGACACAAAATAATAAGTAATACAGGAATATAAAGGAAAAATATAGGAGTTAATTTACAAGTGTTCGAAATATTGGAGCATTCTTTAGTTTTACGTAAAATGTCAAGATGGTACCGTCCTTAACGTTTCCTTTTACAAAGACATCCACTGATTTAAAACTGATGATACCATCCTCAGATACTCTGGATTAATTTGGTACTAATTACAAAATTCTCGTTGAATGGTTATTGCATATCTAAATTGTGCAAATGACAGAAAATAGAAAGCTCTATTCTGCGTAATAATTACTTAAAATTGAAAACTATCTAAAAGAGTTTTCGTGAAATAGCTTCACATAGAACGCAAGAACAATATATATTGCTCACAGTATAAAACTTCTTCCGTTTTCTTTTGTGTCAGTACATTACTTATAATTATATGCTGCTTATTTTTGAAAATATAAAATTTAGAAATCGGGTGATTCATTTTGAATAATCCTGTATTGTATTGAAACGAAAGTTGACAGTTATAATACATATTAAGCGAAAATGCAAGCAGAGGTGTATTACGCCCTAGTAGTAAAGGTAAAAAAAAATACCCAAAATCACTTGAAACAAATATGAAGACTAACAATTAAATTGATGTCCAAGTAAAGAATATGCGGAATCATAAAATAATATTTTAAAAAGCGATTAATGTTTAAAGCATTGTTCGAAATATATTTATGTGATAATAACATTTTTAAAATATATATATGTTACAATTAAACAATTCTAAATGAAAGTAATGAAATCAAATTAAACTATCATCTGAATCAAAATATCATTTGTCATTTATTGAAGTCAAAAATGTATCTTTTATAGAAAAGCCACCAGGTTATTACAACAAAAATATAAAATCAGATGATAAACAGAGTTCTGCCACCGATTCAGTGATAGTGCATCATATTAGAATTTATAATTACAACCATGTCATATGAATGTTTAATTTCTTCTGTCCTATTTATTTAATTGATTAGTGAATTATGGCGAAAATGATTGGCTCATAATCTCCAATCTAGGGTTAATTAAAGTATCTAATTTTTCAGTGTTTATAGCAGAACAGCAGATGAAGTTCTTCAATTAATGTTGCACATTCTTAAAGTAATCAAACCGTTGTTATAAGCATTATAAAACCTAAAACTTAAAATTAATTAACAATGCTAGTTAATTTGTTTTATTCAGGATTATATACGCATAGTAACCAACAATGTTAGCTATCTAGGAAATAATCTAAAGATTTATTCATGAAAATGTAATTACTGTTTTTTTAAAACTGGGTAGCATGAATTCTTAAAAAATTAATAAGAAGAGGTGTCAATCTGTTAACAATTTCAATTTGTACTTAGAAACTCAAAAGAATGAAAAATCACCACACGTTATAACTTTGAAGCAGAGTAATATTATATAAGAATTTTTCGAAATATATTAATATTTAGTCGTTGGAGGTAAAACATCTGTATGTTGGATCTAAATTTCTCAGCCGTTGTAGACTCATGAAAATTCAATTTATTAACATACTTGCCAGAGATTCTACAAAACTATTGTTAATGCCCAATTGCGTAAATTAATAGCTGTTCTAAAAATATTTTTTTTACATGATGCATTTTGAACATAATATAATTTTAGAGTAAACTATTCATTGTATATTGTTAATGGATTGCTTAGTTCAAAATTAAGTATATACATCATTTTAATTTATTATAGATAAGTAATTTTCTTAAATTTTTCATTCATTTATTTAATCAACTTACAATTTTCTCGATTTTCTTATACGCTGGTTCAGTGAATATTTGAATAAAATGATAGTATTTTAGGTATTAGAAAAACCATACTCATTGTATGGAAAGAAAAGTAGAAGAAAAGTATGAGCTAAATCAGAAATATATTTTGTCAACAATTCGTTTTATTACTTTAAATATATTCCAAAAATTATTTTCTTTTAATTTTTTTTGCCAATTTTTCGTCAGAATTTGATAGATATAGCCAAATTAGGTAAAATCTTATTTTAATCAACACTTTGGAGGTGAAAAACAAAATGGTGCGACATTATGCTTACGGTCTTTTTTCAATGGCGAAGTCACTGCAACCACCAGAAAAGAACTGATATCTAATAGAGATGCATTACGACAAGTTTTCCTAGTCTGGGAACCTATAACATCTTTTGGAGTCATTTGTTTTTTTGTCGCTAAGATGTAGGTTAAAATAGGAATCCAACCAACAAAAAAAATCAGGAATTTTTATAACCAATTACGAACCAAATTGCAACAAACTGTAATTAAAATTGTTAGCATGTGTCATTGTCTTTAAAATATAAGCATAAACAATTTGAATAGTTTGTTTCAGATAGTTGAATAATCAGATTAATATTATCGTAGAAACATTAACTTATCATGATTCATAAAAGGTAATGTACTGATATTAACCGAAGCTACCTAATTAATTTACTTTATGTAGTATATTCAAACCCCAAATTTTTCAAAAAAATATTAGTGTGTTGAATGAAGTAATTATTTTTGTTGTAGTTATTTGTTATAGAAGCCCGAGCGGTAGCCTGTGTATAATAATGACAAATTTAAAAACGTTTATAAGAATTCCATCCTTCTGAAAACGTAAGAAATCTATTAATGCCAAAAATGATACTACTTTATTCATCTAAATGATTGATAAAACTAGTTTCCCCATGAATACTTTTTTCCTATATATATAAATAATACACATATATAATTGAACAAAATGTGAGTGATACTTGAAAGGTAAATGACTCACTAATTTATAAAGATTGGAAAGAATTTATGCTTGATAGGCATTATATATAATTAGTTCCAATGATGTATGCGTCAGAATTTTTACTACAGTATTTAACATATACCAATATATATAACTAGTTGAAAACAATTATTTTAGGCAATAGATACTTTAAGAATAAAATATGTAAATCATTGCTTTAAAATTATGCAATTTGTTATCGAAATTTTCTATCTATAAATGCGAAAGAAAAAACTGCCCAAAATTTTATCATTTCTCTATGAAAAATTATCATTTCCCGTTATAGTGATTTATTCATATTTTAATGAAGATACGTTCTTATTTCAAGCCAATAACTTAAAACTGCAAACATACTAAATACTTTAAGGACACAGTCGTTGTTTTCAAACGTTATGAAATATTTTAGAACATCAAAAAGGAGAAGGGCAAACAAATATGCTTGTGTGTGTGATTGTATCTAATACAGTATTTTTTCGTGATAATAAACCATCGATATATCTTTTGGCAGCAGATTTTGAGTACCTGAAATAATATCTAACTTCATGTACTCTAAACAAGGACAACACAAATATCTATCCAAAATGAGAATTTCAAGTCTATATTCGAATGATTCTACAGAATGCTTATAAAGAAAGTTACAAAAAATCCTGTAATCTAAATACGAACACTATTTATGAATACTGTGATACATTAATTTAATAAATTGATATTCTAGATAACCTTGTTAATTACATTTTTCTTAATAATCTAAGTTTTAATTTATCAGCAATTATAAAAACTAAGACACCATGACTACTGAAAATTATTTTTCCTTCCTAAATATTAGTAATTGACTCCAACTTAACGGTAATATCTGGTAATGCCACAACAGCGCGCACTAGAGAGGGAGAAAAGAGAAGTCTATTTAATAGTAAAGTGAGACCACCGACGATGAAATCATTGCAATAATATCTCTCAGCTTCCTCATTATTTACAAATATTGTTTGACAAAAGTGTTTTTAAGTGTGATCTAAGAATGAATGTGTGATGCCTCCCCGACCCGGGCTGCTTCTTGTGCCATAACTAGATTCAACTGTTAAACACTAAGACACAATAACCAATCAAAGAGACACTAGAACAATATTTACGGAATTCATTAATTTCTATTTACTATAACAACAACTATATATGCTCTCCTGGAGAAGATTTCCACTAACTAAATTCAACCCACCAATAGTAATCTAACAGACTCTTACCATTAATCCTTCCTCGACTGCAACTCAAACTCCGCAACTAATGTAGCAATCTGGAACACTAAATCTCTGTAAATACTACGCCTTTAATCTTATCGTCTATTTCAACCTCTCTTTTCAACTCCTCCTACAACCTCTCTTTTCAACTCTTCCTACAACCTCTCTTTCCACTTCTCCTTCAGCCTCTCTATATCTTCTCCATCAGCTTCTCTATCGCGACTTTCAGTCGGATTTTATATATTTCCAACTCTCCCGCTTCACTTCATTTCTACCTGCTTCCTATCTGCATATTCACGTATCATTTTTGGTTGGGCAAAGGTTGTTTAGCAAAAACAGTCAACCTCAATTTAAAGTCCCCAAGGTCAGTGAAGAGAAACCGCGAATAGCCCAATGTCACAAATGGAGAGGAAAAACATAAGTATCTGGATCACGCACAAAAACGTGAAACACAACATGCTACACTATTCAACTTTTTAAGGTCTCTACTAACTATTTGGGATATAATTTCAATATCGGACAACTGTACATCTTGAGTGTGAAATATTTGCTACATCAAGTTATAATTCTAGAATACCTGGTTAATTATCTTCCTCTTAATAACCAAAATCTGAACTTTTCAAATGTTAAAAAATTAAGTCACACGTAGCTTCAAAATCATTTGCAGTATTAAAAAACCTATTCCATGTCATTTTTAATACCAAATTATTCATAATTAACCCCTCCCCCCAACACTCAATCTACTCATACTAACAACTTGAAGGTCTGCACTTACAATATCAAACCACTATACATCATAAGTAGGAAATTTGCGACGAGGTACTCAGAGTTGAATTGAGTAAAGCTCTAAGGGTGCTATAATGAGAGAAGAAATTGAAGGACGACGTCCGATGATGACCTCTTGCGTGAAATGTGGGATATCACCATTACATGGTCTTTGATTCCACCTTTAAGGCTGCTTTTATGGCCCCCTTTATTCTAGTATTAGGTGGTTGATGGCATTCGCTGTGGTTAGAAGAGCTTTATGGTGTTGGATTGGGTGTGGATAAACACTGAGGCCTTCCTCTCAACCGTAAAGTGTTGTTCAACCGAAAACCTTGATTCTGGATGTGATAGCGCAAATGGGCTTTTCATCAGAAATAAGCATCTCGAATTGGCATGAGGGGAAGGATATCTCTGGCAGAGAGGTAAATAAGGATTGGATAGGATTTTGTCAGGATGGGGCGGGAAATAGACGTAAATATCCGTATGGTTTTCTGGATGAAGAATTATGTTTACAGGTAAAGGTTTCGTCAGCACTTGTAAATGTATGAATCGATTTCTTTGAATAATGCGGTTTATTATCGCGGGAATTCAACAAATTTAGAAATAAACTGATGTAACCAGACATTTTCTTTATAAATGTGTTTTAATTGCTTATAATTTATTTTGAATACGGAATAAAATATTTCTTGGTGGTTTTCTCTTACCAATTCAGGTAACAAAATTATTTAAACTGTAGTGGATCATCCGTTAGAGACGGTCTTAGTTAAAAACTTACTTGGTTAACGACGCGTGATAGTAAGCAAACAATGTGTTGGATAATGACGCAGGCTTTGTTTACGACGCCTTTTAAATTGTATCATTTTGTTTCAATGAGTATCATCTAGTTACAGTCAAGTGATTTAAATGACCATTATATCTGTAGGTTAAAAAATTAGAACTATTATTCGAGACAAGAATGGAAAATAATTAATCGATCACCAATTATTATCCTGGAATTGTTTTCACCATCTTGTGTTTTAACAATGAATAACAAAATTTAACTAAGAATTCAAATTTGAAAAATAAATTGTGTTAGACCTGTAATTTCGGTATTATTTTATGTGAAATTTTTCCGTCTTTAAAATAATAAACAATCTCTTTTTAAAGCAAGGAAAAGCAAATTTAAATAATTCAAGTAGTGGGCTTTATTTTTAATTAGTTTGAAAGCTATAAAAAGTGTTATCTTAAAATGCCATTTCTTAAGGTTGTGTATTATATTTAACAGTCTGTATTTTGTGTAATTGAATCACAAATAATTATTTATCTTAAACCACGTTCTATAGCTGAGGATGAGTTAAGTAAAAGTTTTGTTCTTTTAACATTTTAAAAGTAGTACTAAAAGCCTTACGATATTTTTTGGAGCTAAAATAAATACTTTTTATAAAAAGTATGATCAATATAATGATTTAATTGAAGCCTATATATATATATATATATATATATATATATATTAAAAAAAAACTATATGAGTGCTACAAAGATAAAGGAAAAATTGCTTTAAATAGTTATTTGTATATCATAGAGAGCCATGTCTCTTTTCTGATTTTTAACCTTTCACAGGAAAGCACTATTATTTTATGTAAATATCATGTTTTTATAGTTGTGTTGTAAATAAAAAAAATACAGATACTGAAACATTTAAATTAAATTTTTTTCATGATCAATCTTTGATCAATTTTTCTTTCAAAATACTAACATAAGTATATTTTTTGGAAAAATGAGATAGGAATATTAAGAGTTTTCAGTTTTTCTGAATAATATGTTTTCTAAAACTTTGCATCGAGTTAGGTCCAAGATTTTTAGGTCTTTTTTCTTAAAAATATATCGAAGTAGAAACTGTTAGTTTTATTAATTCTTCGTATATGTACTGAAAAATATTATTTGGAAACAAAGTATTGATACTAAAACACATTCAGTGCTTCTTATTGCGCAACATATTACAGTAGCATTGAGAAAAATGGCACATACTAAGATATTAATACTTAAAAAAGTCTTAGTTTTTATTAAAGACTATAAAAAAGACTTAGTGTAAGTCTCTTTGTTTCAAATTGTTTTCTAAAATGATGATAAGGATGCTATATTAATAAACCTGCTTGGACATAAATTTCTAAGAATACTTCTGAACTTCTTTAATCGCATTTCATCTAAGATGTGGGAGTTGTAAAGATGCTGACTTAATCAAGTTCTTCATATAACGCATAAATAAAGCTATTATAAATGTACTGAATATAATAATTTATATCATTTAGAAGCTACTTAACTCTTTCCATCAACTTAGATTTCGACAAAAGGAAAATTTGCATATGGAATATCCATACTGGAAAGTCATGTTTTACAATGGAAAAAAAAAAACATAATTATTTTTTATTTGAACACTAAAAAATAATTATTCAGCATGCTATGAGATACATATATATTATATGCAAATTTATAAGCATAAAATATAATATATAAGATGTTTCAAGACTATGAAAATAATGTCTCATGTGGTGTTACTTTATTAAAGACGCAGGAACTTTTTTGTACATTTACCCAAAACTGCATGCTTTTATAAAGAGTAAATTAAGAGTCAGACATCCTGAAATATTCCTTGTTTAGTAAAGGGACGTAATGGAGTTCTTTTTTTTTATTCAAATTAAAATTTAAAAGAAAAATATGGGGCACAGTCTTTTTGGATTCACAGAATATATCTCAACTCAATTCAGTTTTATACTTTTTCAATTTTCCTATCGTGAATATAATTCTCATCAAATTTTGTACTGAACATTTCTTTAATGTCTTCTGATGGCATAGATAGTATCTTAATTAAGTAATTAATTTCAGTTTTATTCAACCAATTACAGTCTTTGAGGGTAAATTCGATGCTGACCATTTTATGTTTCGCTGCCTAATACTTGAAATCAAACTTGATGTAATTAATTAATTTCTTAGAATTGAATGGCATGGATTAATAAATATTATAGGTTTATTTATTTACTATTTCAAAAGACAAATTCTCAGATTAATAGATTTTTCGCAATACACAGCAAGAAATACTTCCACTTTGCTCGGGGATCACCATAAACTCCCTATCAATGCATTAACGATTAGGTCTTATCGAACAATAATAAATTCTTCAGATTCGTGTAGAAAGTGGAGATTAAAATATGAAGCAAATCATGAAGTTAAAGATGTATTATCAACCTAGATATAAAGCGCTTTGAATAATTTGAGTTCGAAAATCTTTGTGATGAAATAGAGTAATAATCCTTTTAACACCCTGTAGAATAGCTTTGATACGTACTTTAACGGGTACAAATATCACATGAGTTATTTGTTGGGTTCATAATAGTTACAATAAGTTGCAAATAGGATTAATTATATATTATAGCGTCACTTGAATGTTTAAGTCCGTTAAGTGGATTTTCGAATTCTGTTTTATTTAATAAAGTTAATTATTCCCTTTGTGGAAACAAAAATTGCAGCAAAATGATTCCAAAATCAACAATGGGCTTTAAGGAAACATATTTGTTAAGAATATAGGAGAAAGTTTAGTTCGAAACAAATAATTAAAAAAAATAAGATAAATATTTCAATGCATATTATTTAGCTACTAATTAAAGGATCTATGTACTGTATTAAATTCGAAATGTATTGCACTTACATGTATCATATACAAATTAAAATATTAATTGAATTACGAACAGATAATTATTTATAATGGAATATAATGCAGAAATCTTATCCTTCTCAATCCTAGTTTAAACTTTTTCTGAATCAGAATCATTTAAATATCAATTAATTCCGAGGAAAGTGTTACATCTGCAAAAGCCGATGATTAATTAATTTTCTATTGTATAAAAGAAAAGAGAGTTAATTTGTTTCAAAAGCTAAATACCTATTTTATTCTCTGAAAAGAGAGATTAATTTAAGAAATGAATCGTACAATCAAGAATGAATCCATTCTCCATTTAAATTACAGATTTCACACTTTCATTTATAGAAATGATGCTTGGGAATCTTTTCAAGTGCTTCTGAAAACTTTGGAGAAAGTGACGCTTCTTAATTTACTTGAGATCTCAATCCTTTTAAAATATTTTAAGGATCAATCATGCAAAGTGAATGAAGTGTAATTCTTCGATAAAATGCTTTGAATAAAATGCTTCAAATAAATTCTTGAGAGTTATAACTCTACCATGCGAATGCTTGGAATACATTTTCCAGAATTTCAATTCGGATATTCCTTATTTGTAGCATAATCTAAAAAAAATGTAAAATAAACTTTTTACACGAGTTCAAAATAGGTATTGCTTTTAAATGTATCCAGATTTTTCCAGTGAGGTAAAAAAAATTCATTTTCTTTAATTATTACGTTTGAAAATCATAAGCAGTAATAGATCATTTAAAATTTTTTAAAGATCGTATAAAATGTGCACTAAAAGGAAAAAAAAAATGGGATACGCTTCCTCAAACAGAGTTATAATGAAATTTGGTAACTATAATAAATTATTGAGCATTTAAAATTTTTAATTAAATATATAACAATATGTTTTAAGTAAGCTTTTACTTTTATCAGTTTATATGTGAAGGAACTTAAGATCAATATTAAATCTATAAATACATGCTGCACTGTGTTATCTTGAATTTTGCATTATTAGTACAATATATTACGATTTGATATTGCTTAGAAAAGTCCTGCTTTACAATCTTTTAGTTTGAAAAAATGAATTTTTTCACAAATTATATTTTATAATTATTTATTAATTTAAGACATTATAATTATTTTTCTAATAATCCATTAAAATATTCAATGCGAAGTTATTTAAGAGTTAAACTAAGTGATAAATTTTAAATGAAAAACGAAAATGTTTATTCTTTTAAAATTTAATTCATTTGAATACAAGTATATATATATATATAGTTATATATATTTATATATTTATAAATATATTTTTATTTATATATATATATATATATAATGAGTACCATTAAGTGTGAATTAATCATATTTCAAACATAGTTTATAATGCATTTTCATACAACTTGCTTGTTATATACCAGTTTTCAATTTCAAATAAGTGGTTCACATATTTTGATATTTTTTTTCAATTACTAAATATTAAAATGTTATGAACTTTTACTTTGAGACGTTAATTATGTAAATTTAATTCATATTTGAATGTAAGAGTAATTTTCATTGTGGTTATTGTTGATTGTTATGTTAACCACCAAAAAGAAGGGGCTTTATTTCCATACAACCACAAAATGTCATCCCTGGACATTTTTCAAAAATAAAGTGTTCAGTGTATTGTTTAATCTAATTTAATTTCTCTACTAACCGATACACAATAGATTCGGCTTGAATTGTAATCCCTTTATTGAATTATTAGTGTTAAGAATAAACTATAATACGTAAATATTTATTTGACTTTCATTTCAATATAGAAATTATTACATTTAACGTAAGATATATTCATTTAAAAATTTATCGTTTGCTTTAGTTTTAATATCTAAAAAGAATTTTATTATGCATTTTAATATTTTATCATATCCTTTATTTCTGATGTTTAATTGAATAATTAATTTAAAAAAAAAAAACTTTCGCCTTTAGTAGATAAATCTGCTTTTTTTTGCAAAACTGTGTATAGAACATGTAATTGAATATTTTTCTTTTAATTAATACTAGATGATCACTTTTTTTAATAGTTATCGTAAAATAAAAGTTTCTGTTCCGAAAATGAAAATAAAACTCCCTAACTGATATAAAGTAAACATTGATTTATTATTTTTGATATTGATTTGTATGGCTATACATTTGGAATTTTATATTTTTATTTGAAAACATAATACATTTCATCATTAGAAAAGCACCTAATGCTAAAAATTAGTAGTATGGTTAATATGTCTAAGACTTCCAAATATTTTATGTAGTTGAAATTTGGATAAGAATTAATTACAGTAAATAATCTTTAATCTGGTACGTTCAGGGTAATGGTCGAGCTGGATTAGCAATTTTGCTGTATTACTAAGCATTAACATAGCTTAGTCTATTTTATCAAAGATAAATCACACTTCCCAAACATTTAAGCCATTAAAACATGTATATAATATGTTTATGCCCATTCTTTATCTGTTTAGATTATTTAAATATAGACCACTATATTCCTATTATTAATGCTCAATAATGAAGTATTCTAGAGAACTATCCTTATATCGCTCTTGTATTAATAAGAAGTACGACTCGAAAGAAATATTAATACAATACAATTATTGTTGAAACAAATTGAAACCTGCTACTGTAATCATATGTTTGTATTTATTAATTCGTTTAGCGCTTGAAGTGCATATACTGGAAATCAAGAACATTTTAATGAACAATACACTACGCGTATATAAGTGTAATATTATGCGAACATGATATTTAGTCCTCTAGAAAACAAGTAACACGCTAAAATTAGAAACGTTCTAAGCGCGTCCTAACGGTTAAAGTCATGTAATTCTGAATCCACATAAAAAGAACCCGAAAGGGAACCCGACAAATCCTAAGGTATATGTGTTGGATTACAGAATGTGCTGAATCATTGATTGGCAGATTAGAAAGCCTTTTTTATTCGTACATTAGTGAGAATTCGTAGTTATACAGAAAACATGAAGATGAATTACATTTCATTTATGAACATATCTAATAAATACGAAAACAAACAATAAATGATATAGTTACTTTTTCTTAAGAAAATTTTTGTCTTAGATTTCAATATTTAAGTTTTAAATTTCAGTTTAAAAATATTCGTGTAGTTTATATTCTACATTTTAGAGAATTTATCTTGCGTTTAGAAATTATAAAAACTTTATAACTACTGTTGAGTTATACTGAGATATAATTTATTTGATAAGTTACTGCTTGCTTTCCATAATTTCGCGAGTTATTTATAGTAATTTCATTTTCTAAATCCCACTTCATTGAAGTCCAAAAAGTAACTGAAACACTATTCTGTAAAAAAAAATCTAATTTACTTTTTACTTTAAAAATATTATTTAAAATTTTAAATAAACTATCTTAAAAAAAGCGCGAAGTAACATTTTTTTAGTTAAAATTACACATTGGAATAATTAAATTATGCCAAAATGCAACAGATAAGATTCGGTTTATCACCACAAAAGCAGGTCGAGGCACAACGAATCAAATTTTATAAAATGGTGTTTATTATATTTTGTAATTACAATGATCATGTTCTACTACACAACATTCATAGGCCATAGTTCCCCCCTCTAAAAGAAATACCTTTCCTCAATTCATGTTCATAGGTCCTCGGTTTCTTCGCCAACACGGACGCCAATATTGGTTACAAGTCTCACTTAGCGAATTTGAGCCCAACAAGAATGAAATGATCAACTGCGAAACTAAATTATAAGTATCATACTAGAAATACACTACGTACATCAGGTTGGCTTTTTTTATAGAAGTTATCTATTCTCAGCAATAAAAACTAATATTTCATGAGTGTAAGATAAAATATTAGGTAAATTATTGCTACTTTAGATTTCATTCACATGAACTGTTTCATAACTTTATATAAGAAACGCAAACAAATAACTTTATTAATTTACCTGTTACAGAAAGCTCAGTTTTACCTATAATATTAAATTCCAGATATGTCTTGAGCAATTTAATTAAATTAGGCTAATTTGAAATGTGCGAGAAACGAAACACATAAAATATTCCTGAAATTAGAAGTATGTGATGTTAAAATTTCAAGTACTCTCGAATAAAATCAAAGTAATAATTTTAAATTCAAAGTACTTTAACATTTCTGTTTGAGAGTTACAGTCACCTGCTTTCAGTTTCACGTAAAGCAATTTAATGCGAACTACATTATGTGATTAAATAAATTAAAAGAACTTCGTTTATATGGAATAATAAAGTGCAATGAAGTGTTTATGAATTAAAGTCTCAAGAGTGCTGTAATTACAGTATAATATCCACACTTGAAATCCCGAATGTAATTAAAGAAAAATGAAAAGTTAAACAAAACAAAAATGTTTTAAATGAAATAAGTTAAAAATGTTAAGTTACATCTGAACAAAAAAGTCATATATTGAATTGATAAAAATGTTTGCATGTAACTACGTACTTACAAACCGAATAAGAATTAAAGATTTTTACTTCTTTTGAAAAGAACTTCACGCAAATGTTTATAATTGAAGCATACATAACATTTTGTTATCGTTTACTATAGTATAAATAGATAACAATCTTATAATAATTTAAAATATAAGAACAAAATCACGTACATGCAAATATAAATGATGCTTTTTTTTCTTACAATATTTAAGCTTAATGTTGCATTAAACAAAGAACAATTAATTTTTTTAACATTAAAATTTTTCACATCTGAGACTATATATATATATATATATAATAAACAATTAAAGAGTTTAAACAAATATATGTTATGGAAATTAATACTCTTCCTAAAACAGTGAAGCATTTCTTATCCTCGGAAAACAATTAGTTAAACAATGAGATGTTAGAATATTATAAATATGTTCAATAATTTCTAAATTTTTAATTGTATTTTTCTGCGAAAACGTTATTTAAATAACTGATGAATTTTAAATGGAATATTTAGTATTCTGGAGTACCTGTTAGGAAGTAAGGTAATTTATGTAGAATGTATTATGTTTACTGAAAAGATCTATTCACCAAACAAAATAATTCATAAATGTTTTCCCTATTTTTCCCGAAACAATAATAAGCTTTAAGTGTTCTCGATACAACACTTTCCAGTTAAAAGTATGAACATTTATTCCTAGGAAGACTTTTTAACCGTTTTACATGAGTTGGATTTCAAAGGATAAATATCTTTCAACAGTAAATTAATTTGAAGTGTTTTGTCAATAGCTGTGTACATTAAACAATACTCACTACGTTAGTTCTTACAAAATATTTATCATTAAAAGCGGAAACTTGTGATATCATCCAAGCGAATTTTAGTCGAAATTAACACAATGATGAAACAAAAGCTGATTTTCTTTATTGCTTGAGTTACTCATTAAGAACTTGAATACATATATATATATATATATATAACTCGCTTCAGATCTTATATTGGATTTTAATGAAGAATGTTTTCAATGTTTGCCCAGCAATTCTGTAGTTTCATAACTATTAGAAACGTTAAAGTCTCAAAATTATTTGTTCCTGCACAATTAATTTGAGTTTAATTAAGACATTACGGTGATTTTATTTCGTTTTCTTAAAACTGTTTTGGTGATAATATAATTAGAATGAAAATTCTAATACACGAATAGGGGTAACAGACAAAATGTTCATTTACAAGAGTTAGCGATACGGCAACCATTTTGATTTATGTCAGGAAATTTTCTTATCTAGCGCAAGCGTCACTTTTCTTCTGGCTGTCGTCACTTTCAGTTAATTAACGACGGTTGGGTTTCAAATTACATTGTTTTAGGGAAGAAAGGCTCTTTTCCTGTGAGAAAACGATACATATCTCTCTGGAGGTATAAGGGAAGAAAAGTGACGCACAAAAAATTGTTTTGTGTTGCTTAAGAAAAGAGTTTTGTAGCTTAATTAAGTTCCTTTTTAGAAAAGAGGAGGGAGTTTAAAATTGTTGGAAAAGGATTATCATAATATATTTTCTGTAAAGAAGGTAAAATCAGGCGAAAGAATTTTTAACCGCGACTTAAAAATTGCGATTCTCAAGTGCTTAAACTGAAAATAGGATGCTGTACTTGTGTCTCAAAAAAATACAAAATTAAGCTGAACCAAGCTTTGCTAAAATGTTTGTTCTTTTTTCCCTACTATTTAGATAGTACTCGTATGGCTAGGAAAGATACAGTGGACATAGAAAAAATAAGCTTTAAACATTTTAACCACCGTTTTCATCTTCACTATTAAATTCAAAAGCTGAAGATTTCACACTTGAAAATATAATTCTTTTAAAGGTAAATTTTTAGCACTAAAATAAAGAAGATTTCTCAAATGCAAGTTGGACAGTTTTCCTTTTGTTAATAATTGAACACTAATGATTTTTTTTCCGTTTATATTGCAATTTCGTTTATAATAATATTAATTCCGTTTATATTGCAAAACACTTCGTTGAATTTGTAAGTATTCAATTTGTTCCTATTTAGTGTATTTCTTCATATTAAACTTATTCACAAATTTATTTTGGACTACTTAATATTAATTTTCTATCAGAAGCATCTATCAGACAGGTAGACACAGTTCCAACCGTCATCATAAAGTGTGCCTTAATTAAGTCAAATGCTGCTCGCCTTCTAATCTTCTAGGAGAAAGGTTCAACTCTTTATTTGCCAGCGCTCATTCTTTGTATGTTATGAATGTAATTTCTATAATGCCTTATAGTTTCTTCACTTGCTTAAGATAGGTTTTTCTGTAATTCTTTTTTATTTTTTTTTAGCAATTTTAAAATGAAGCATGTCAATTTTGGTAACCAGTAATATTTTGATTGAAAATGAAATAAAAAAAGTGTATCGATTCGGATTTTAATTTATAATTATTTTCATGGTGTCTCGGAACTCAATGTGCAAACTTGGAGGGGAGGCAGGGAGCATCATTAGGAACTATAACTATGCAGGAAAGCATGGACAGAAAACTGACCCTCATTTGATAAAGAAACACAAAAGCACAATAAAGCCACAATACGGAAAGTAGTGTAAAACGCTTTATTGCTCAACAAAAGAGTATAATATAGGATTTTGCAAGCATAACAGTAGGTTCTGAAATTGTACCCTCTGGCATGAATATATACATGACACTTGCACAACATGCACTTGCAAGCATTTTCGAAGATATCTGGTGTTTCGCGGATTCTAGAAGCACCGATGGAGATTCAAATTACTAGATCCATTTCAGAGTTTACGGGTGTACTGTACATAATAATCTCCATCGGTCCCAAAGGAAGTAATCAAGAGAGGTTATAT
>BMAW01089958.1:125001-138025 GCA_019974015.1 Nephila pilipes | reverse complement strand
ATAACTTAATAGATTCCTTCCAGTATAAATAAATTTGTACCTTCTTGAATAAGCTTTGGAAATAATTAAGGTAATTTATAAAAAATAATGTTTATCATATTTTTATAAATATTTTGGTGAAACTTCAAAGCATACACTTTTTTGAACATTTTTTAATTATAGTACTTCTATTCACGTAAATCTAGTTTCTCATCTGCAATTTATAAAATTCCTCAATTATACGTTTTTCCGGATGTTATTGTCGCTGCTTTAAAAGCAGTTAAAAGCATCGATATCCAAAGTAGAAAATGAAAGAAGAAGCAGATTGTGTGTGTTGTCTAAGAGCACTTTCAAAATGCAGTGTTTAAAAAAGAAACGAAGCTTTCAAACTGCTCAGATATTTTGTAATTAAATATCCAAGTGAAGAAATTAGTATTATTCGCTGAGTTAGCCAATGTATTTACTGCAAAATGTATGAATATTGTACTTTTTTATTTACATTAATTTTTGAGAATGCAAACAAAATGGTTTACAAGATATTAGCCTTGCAGAACGAAGAAATATGATTGTCATGGAAGATGTCTAACCTCAACGGTTGTTTAAAAGCTTCAAAGTGTTTTCAATTATCTCTAAAATCCATTTATGATTCAAATGTGTATGTAATATATTTCTACAATGTATTCATAATTTAAAATATCATTTATTCAGAATTTTTTAAATAACATTTTAATTTGTCTTGTATTAGAAAATATAACGTTCGAGAAGTTAAAGTTAATATCCAAATCAAAAGATAACTTTAAGTGAAACCCGCCTTTTTTTCAATTTGAGTGAAGTAAAATTTCTTAAATTCGAAATCTTTTTTTATATTATAATCAATTTTTCATTTTATAAAGATAATGTGTATAATTATTAAACATACAACATATTGAAATATTACAAATCTATGCCAAAATTTAATCAAATCGCTTTGTTTTGTTCTTAATTCTTTTTTAAAATGAAATATACCAATTATATATATATATTGTATATCAGGCGTTTTTGATATTATTACAGATTACAAAACTCAAATCCATGTAAAGAATACGCGTAATATAAAGAAATATACTTATGGTACAACAAATAAAAGCTACTTTCTCCTCAAAAGTTTAGAATGTTGAATTTTGTATTATTAATTAACTATAAAATAATGACCACATCATGATTTTCTTCATTTAGATTTTTATTACTAAAATTGTATATCTAACAACTTTTTAACCCTTTTTTTAAGTGGAACATGCAGATTCCCCTTTATGAGGATTTGCTTCCCTTTTTATTTCAGAATCATTTGGTATATGTTAGGCTATTTCCGTTTGAGGTAATACAAAACATGTCTTACTAAGTATTATTATGGAATTTAGTAACTTTTTTTACATACTATTTATCTGAAAATTTATCAAAGTTTAACACGAAGTAATAAATTAATTTCCTTTCAAATACAGGAAGAGTGCCTCGAAAGCGGGTGCATACTTGAAGGTGAGTATAGTAAACTTATAGAACCATATTAAGGTGCAAATTGAAGTAGAAATTGATAAGTAGCGATGAACGTGAGTTATCTAAGTCGGCATTAGTAGTTTTCTATTATAGATGTCTCTGGCCTCGTCATTATAAATTGTTACATAAACAAGAGTTGACATATATCCACTTCGTCTTTTAAACATACAAGGTATCTAGTAGCTACTTGAATGTATTCCGAAAATATGTCCAAAAAGTACAACTAAAAAATAAAAATGTTCGCTTGGGTATATTTAGAATATTGCTTTGAACATAGAGCCTTAACAACAGCGATGCAGGATACCGTAGTGGCGAATAATACGAATAAACAATACGTAACTATATATATATATATATATATATATATATATATATATATAATCGTTTATTTAAATAAGCAGTGTTATGATATTTAGAAAAACAAGAGCAGTTTTTCTATTGTTTTACTTTCATAAGAAAGCCTGTACTTAAATCGTCTAATAACGTTATTTTACCCACTAATAAGGCTTGCATCATATTGTAAACCTAGCCTCAGTATTTCATTCTCGTAGCAGTCTGCTGCCTGGTGGGGTAACCACTGCACAGTATGACCATTTTGACATCATCATTATCATCATGGATCTCCACCGAAATGTTTCTTCAAATGAAGTAACAAGTTGTAGTCACTAGGAGGCAGATCAGGACTATACTGGGGGGAGGGGGATTATGCTATTCCCAGTCACATGATACGGTGTAATCTCGGGTTCAACTAGCGGCAGTGGTTGTGCATTCTCATGCTGAAAACCATCCATTTTTTTGAACATGACATGCCTTTATTTTTGGATTGCACGACACAGTTTAGTTAAGGTATCACAATATGTTTCAGAATTTATTATATCTAAAAAGGCAATAAAGCCCCGAAACATCTATTCCAAAACACTGTGAATATGATTTTGTTTGCTAATTCTTTTTGATACTACTACAATTTTTCAGGTACAATTTTTCTACTACAATTTCTCAGGTGATTTTGTATGCTCCCATTCCATGTAACGCTTTTTCATTTCCATTTTCAAATAAGTCACATAATAACTTATTTGAAACCTACTTCATAAATTTGCCGATGAATTTCAATAAATTTCAAGCCTTTTACTTGCATTAAAATAATCACAGTATGCATTTCACAATCAAGGGCATTTTCAATTGTGTGAAGCACTTTTAAATGTGGACAAACAAATGTAAACATGTACGAATACTTCCATGCTGACCTCTGTTGCTTGGGTAATCAGTGACCTGCTTGGATTGTATATAGTAGTGCCGTAGCTGCCATATTTGAAAACGATTCTTCGTTTTCAACGGCATTTTCATTGTGTAATATATATATATATATATATATATATATATATATATATATAATGTACAAAATACAACTTGTTAGTAAAAATTACAAAATGTATTGCACACTTATTAAATTAAAAAGTTATTACTTTAAAATAAAAAAGTTATTAATTAAAAGTTAAACTTATTACATTACTTCTTCAGACATTTAATTAGTGTGCAGTTTCAAAAGCAATAAAGCGGTCTATAATTTATAAGTTTATTTCAATGTATATTGGTAGTATCGTTTACTCTCGCTTACTGTAGCGTGATTTAAGTTATAAGTCATTTGCATTCATTTGTATTTACTGTCCTAAAGGTATTTCCGAAAAGCCCTCATTATATAAGAATTAGTGTAAAAGATTCATGAAGAACAGTATTCAGCTATTTTTTCTTCTAATTAGAATCATTTTTTTCCAATCAATATTTGGAGCATCTACACTATACAATTCTAAAAAGAAAGTCCCATACAATGAACTCCCATATGCATTAGATCATTAGGTATGTTAGAACAAAATATTCTACCGGAGGCTACTTGCTTGATGCAATTCCCATACCAACATTAAGGGATATAATTTTGTTATAGCATCTTATGGTGAAGTTTATATGATTAACCTTGCTACAAGAAACTATCTGAAACAGTATTATTTTCTGCAGTTTCACGATATTAGAAATTTGGTAATTCAGTAACATTGGAATATGTAGCAAACTTTCAGGACCTCAACGACTAATTAGTAACGAAATTTCTTAATGTTTTTTTATGAAAAAAATATTTTCTTTCTACCTATATTTCCCAAGAAAATTTATTGAATTCGGAAATAAAAACTTATTGGGGTGAAAAAATGTGATTTTATGAGTTTATTGTAAAAAATATAGTAATAATTTTACTGTAATATTTTCAAATATTGTGAAGTGTGAACATGATTTAGAGCTAAACTATTTTCTATTTACTGGATATGCATTTCATTAACGTTTTTATATCTTGTGACTGCTTGATATTAGTCTACATTCTTTTCTACCATTAGAAAAAGAAACTGAAAATCTAATTATTTACATAAATACTAAAGTATTCATAGTGGAAGATATATTTGTAGTGTTTTGCATTCAGAATATGTTCTGAGTTTCATTACTTTATAAGTTTAAGCAGTTCGAGTCTCTTAACAATATTTTGCAGTTAGAAACAAAAATTTAAAAAGAATTGCCATTTTTTTTTTTTTTAATTATTTTAAATGGATTTTTTTTTTTTGTGGTTTTAAGAAAATAGGATTTTTAACATTAATTTTTTTTCTGAACTTTCATTTTCGTGACTGTAATAATGATAAGCTAATAAGTAATCTTATTATATCTAAGCTCTTTGAATAATTTAAGTTTTAAAGAAATCATTATTTTTTTTTACTTTAATCCCATCAAAACCCTTATATCGATTATCAAATCTGTTTCCAGGTGAAAAGCTTTTTCTTTTAAGTTGGAGATGAAAATGTGTTAAATTGAGTCATAAAAAACATTAAAATAATGGCTGATTTATTAGACAGTTGATGTGCTGCAAATTTTTCCATATCAAAATAATTCTGACTGATTCTGTTTCAATTCCTTTCCGAGGCCGAAGGACGTATACTTACTAACCAACTTCAACAACTTTTAAAAGATAAACTTTTGAAAAGCCCTCAATAAGGGGTAGTAAACATTCTCTCCAGTAAAAACAGGGTCTTAAAAATTAAATTAATTTTTCCTAATAAGCTAAATGAATATCCTTTCCTTCAATTAATCTCAATAACTCAAATATTTTAATTTATTATTATTCAAAAAGATGACTGTATAAAGGATTAAAGTATTTCTGTAAAAAGAGAAAAAAATTATATTTGGATAAGACGATAGCCAGCTATTTTCTTATTACAGCATAATCATGTGAGTTTCCACAGACGAGAAACAAAAAAATAATTCTAAGCAATAACATTGAATATGAAAAAAATGACTATCATTTTTGTTAAACAAAGGAAAATGAAATTGAAATAAAATATAAACATTAAAATATCCTGAAAATTCCTGCGAATGTGTTTAAATTATATAACTCATTAAAATCAAAATTAGTCAAAGCTTTTCTAAAACAGAGTTTTGAAATGTAAATGCTTCTTTTCTTCCAATCATTTTCTTCAGTATGGATAAACCTAACTCCTATTTCACTTGTTATTAACACAGTAGGTATATTAACATAGTTTTATCTTAGAACTTACAAAATCGGTTATTTCGTACTTCTTGTCAAGTAATCAAAGCTGCCGTATCAACATCAATATTACTCGTATTTGCGAAATTAATCAGGAACAAAAAGTTTCAACTTTTTCTTTGAAAACTCGTACAAGTGTAGGAATTAAAGTTATAACAAACTCTAAACATAATAATTTGTGCTAAATTGAACTATTTAAATAACATTATTATGAATTATTTAAATAAAAAATAAAAAACATCTTTGTCTGAATTTGTTTCGATTTGAAGCTGAATTTTTTGTGCTTTCTAGTGTAAAGTAATGATTCTTACATAATATTAGCATTCGTAAAAAATCAAAAAGAATCTTACTAATTGGTCGTTGATGTACCACTTGAGTTCGGGAGCTGGCTTGGATCTTCCAGAATTACACAATATCGATACATTGTCTCCTAATTCGTAATCTGATTTTTCTTCCATCAATATCGGTCCATCTGACGGAGGTACTGTAGGATAAAAGCAGAGAGTTAAAAAAAAAGTTGAGTTTGTAGACTGTATAGTTACAAAATGAAGTATTTCATTCAAATAGTAGACTTTTGAATATTTATAGTGAAAACTCTTCATAAATATATATGCATTGTTGGTGCTTATCAAATAAATCAAACTAACACATCTATAATGTATCAATTTATTCAATTTTTAGAGTCACATAACTAAAATGTATTTTAAAATATAGCGATTTATGTTACTTTTCTTTGAAAGAATAAATTTATAAGACGATGAAATTATTCATTCTTGAGAAATATTGTCAACATGATACACAAATAATTAAACATATGAAAATAAATTTAAAAGCAATATCATCTCTACATCACACAAAAATAATTAAACATATTTAAATAAAGTTAAAAAGAAACATTGTCTACATCATACGCAAATAATTGCTTATATGAAAGTAAGTTTAACATATCTTGTCATATATTCAATCAAATTTATTAGTATTGCATTGTACATTTTACTTAAAAAAATCACAAATGTACATTTTTCTCAAAACTGTGTTTATTGCTTCTAGGAATTTAAAATTACAAGCTTTCGCGTATAAATTGAAAGGTCATAGGATATCTTAGAGTTATTTTACATACCTATTTTTAGTTAATAAAGATGGAAAAGGCCCGACCTACGTATGAAATATGGTTTCAAACTTTGTCAATTCTGAAAGAATGTTTTATACCAAATTATGATCAATAATTTAATGTAGTACGATGTTGTATTATCTTTCTTGAATTCATGTA
The DNA here is from genome assembly GCA_019974015.1 of Nephila pilipes. NCBI lineage: Eukaryota > Metazoa > Arthropoda > Arachnida > Araneae > Nephilidae > Nephila > Nephila pilipes. The sequence continues at coordinate 131,672 of BMAW01089958.1, read as the reverse complement.
TAAGGTAATGTAAGTTCTTTTGTTGTTTGAATTCATGTTTAAGGTAATGTAATTTTTTTGTTGTTACAATTCAAATACTTGTTTAAAAACAAGTATTTGAATCGATATATCAACTCCAAATGCTTCAGTTTTTTAGAATACATTTTCAAATAGTGATGAGAAATGGAGTGTATTCCACAATAAGCCGTTATTATTCATGACAGCTTTTGCAGATTCATTGTACAAAACTTAAAAAAAGAATTTATTGAATGTGTTAAGTCATCCTGCGGAATTTCACTTAAAATTAAATGCATGTGTGTAGTTTCATTATTAAATCAATTAGAATTAGGAAGATATGGACATTTTATTAAAAGTTCAAGAAGCACTAAAATAAACATTAAAATTCAGACCTACTTGCAATTCTATTGATTATAAAACATGTTCTACAGATTCTTCACCTTATACTCAAATACTACAAACCTCAAGGTTTGTTGCAAGCTTCAGAATACTAGGTGGTATTCTCTTATTCTACATAGTTACAGGAAAAAAAATACAATCATTGACATAAAAATTTGCTTGCCAAGAAATAAGTGTGAAATTGTTAGGAAACTTGGCATGAAGGTACGTGTCAGGTAGATATGTAAATTATTAGAAATGCAGCGTGATTGTTCATTGCGTAATTCCACCAGAGGGAGATGAACCTCGTTTTCTTTGGATTATAAAACAGGTAAGCAGAGCTTATTTGCGAGCCCTTAATATGTTACAGAAGGGCGCTTTTTAACTAGAGATGCCATTACTTCACCATCGGAAACAATCAGAACTGCTGTCAGAGTTCCAGAGAGGAAAAAATCATAGAAACAATAGAAACCGGGTGCGGCGAGTCTACAACCTAGGCTGTTCTGACATTATTGTGAGGAGAAGTACGGATCAGTGGACAAGAGAGAGGTCTGTTACAAGCGACCTGGCTCAGGAAGCCCTCGATAAACCAATAGTCTAGAATACCATAACATCATACGACATGCACGCATATCGCCAACTGTCTCATTGTTCACCATCCATACTCAGGCAGCACCTTCACTACGGTCCTCTGTCTCAGTCCACACCATCACAAGGTGCCTGGCTTACATCACTTTTGTACTTACATATGTAAAATTTCGTTTTATTTTGACAACTCCTTTGTAGTACTCAAATTATTATGGTAATGAATGTATTTTCATTCTCTTGCTGACATTTTACAAAAATAAACTAATTAGTAGAGATTAAAGAAAAAAATCACTAGTTTTCGACAAATTTCTTATTAATGCCACAATTAGCTGCAGAATTAGGGCTTTTGCAAAATATTTAAAAATATCGACATGTTTAAGAAACCAAAGTCAAAATTTTAAAATTAATTATATCAGAGCAATTTGACACTTTTGGCTTCAAATCGTTTAAAAAATAGTAAGAAAAAAGTATGAAAAAAATTATTCTATGCAATGTTTTGCAAAGAAAAACCACCAACGTTGCTAACTGTTTTTAAATAATTATTTAATTATTCGGTACAATATAAAATTAGATAATAAATTAGATAATGAAATGGACATTAATATTCTTTCCAGATAAATTACAGAAAAATTTACTTTATTTAACTGAATATATTTTAAACTAAATGTAACTATTTTACTTCCATAAAATATAATAAAATAAATATTTAAGCGTTAATTTCAATTCTTAACACTAATACTTTAATGAGATGACTACAGTTCAAATTGAAACAATTCTAATCGGTTCGAAGAAATCAAATTAGATTAGACAAATCATTTTTATTTTACACCTTATTTTAAAAAATAAACTAGGACGACATTTTAGTGTTGTACGGAGACAAATGTCCTTTTAGTGAATAACGTAAATCTTATAAATAATTATTTATATGACATAAAATATTTGAATGCGTTATATTTTGAAAACAAAAGTTTCTGACCAATAGCAATAATAACACAATTCAAATTCTAGCATATAACCATTCAAATATTTCTTTAATGAAATGTGTTCGAATCTCTGGAAATATACATTTTATGATTTGACTGAATCGAAGAGATTTTTTAGCACAAAATCTGACTGAAATATTTAAGCAATTGGAATTGTTTCTTTGCACCAATTTTATATTTATAAGAAATAAACTAAAGTATGCAACATATTGTATGAGTAATAACATGTTTTTGCAATGTGAAGTTCATTTTTGTTTTAGATATTTCACCTACTATTATTTAATCCTGATGTGTAAATTTTGCTTCTCCCTGCGAAAACGCGAAACTTCCACTTTGTTATTTATAAAAATTATCCATGAACTATACCTCCTATTTTTATAAAAAGATACATTCAGATGCGGTCAGGAAGATATATAGGTATTTTTAATTAAACTTATTTCTATAGTTAAATATCGCGCACCGTTGCCATTGTATACAAAGTCGTATTTCAGAGCATGTTACATTAGAAATTCTATAGTCCGTGATATAATTTAGTTCTAACTTGAATTTTCTTCCTTGTTCGGTTAAGTTACTTTTATGATCTACTTAAACTGAGGTAAGCCAAAAAAATATACTTTTGTTATTCATTTCCTCTTGGAAATTTTTAAATTAAATTCGAAAATAAATGGAAAATTATTTAGCTCTTGTTCCATCTTATGTAAATATCTAACTTCTTATGATCTATGGAGCCAATTTACCTCTTAAGAGTTTACCCGTAGCATCTGCTTATGAAGTAACTTCCTGAACGTCACTTGGGCACATTATAAAAATACGCTTTCCTAAACTGATATTTAACAGCTTAATCCACGTATTACTCAGATAGAGCGTGTGCTTACCTACTGACTATTCAAAGCGTAATGTAAAAGTTTTGATATAATGGCACTTAACAACTTATCCCAAATAACTGTTGCGCAGTGTATCTGCTAACATATTAATTACCCTGAAGATTTTCCGAACATCAATCAGGCGTTTAATAAAATGTCCATATTCGGTAAAAATGTGGTTTTTATATTTAGTAATATGGTTTTTTAACATTTATAAAAAAAAAATATTAATCGTAATTTAAGATTACTCTGCACGTAAAAAACTGGTCTATTAATGGTTAACTTAATTAAGCAATGTTAAACATAATAAAATAAGTACTAAAAATTCCCATGACAGCTGTTCAACTAACATACATCTATTTAGCTTCTGTTGGCAACTTTTAGGTTTTAATTCAGGATATGGGTTATAGTTTCAATGATCCGACTACTAAGGAATCATATATCTACATCAAAAATAGTTTAATACTAACGCAATTGACTTAAAAATAAACTTTACATCACTTTAGTGCACTTTACCAGTTCGTAAATGCAAATAGAGATTAAAATATGTTTGTTACCGGAATTATAGTCCGTATATTATTTCGGTTAAAATGAACGACCATCAGCTTTAAATAAACATATGTATTAATTTAAACACTTTCATATCATTACTCACATCTGGGTTGCAACATTTTATCTGCAACGTAACAACTGCCACATCTCTCCAAAAGCGAAAAGTTAACAGCCATTAATCTTCGGTAGCATCATTAGATAAATTATGTTCACTACACAACATTTAATCTTTTCGGATGCTCAATGGCGGTTAGCTGACCATGTGACCCTCTGCATAATGTAGTTGAAAAGTATTGGGAGTGAAAGAAATTATGCAGAGAGTTACATATGAAATTCTGATTATATATTTGTATATATATGTGTGTGTGATTCGAGAATAGATAATTATTGCATAAGAATATATAATATACAAACTATGGACCATAATTCTATTAATTTATCGTCAATAATAAAAAATTAAATTTAAATAATTATAAAATTGATTATTCGAGTCTTATGGTCCCGTGTTAGTCAATATTTGAAACGAGGCGTAACGTTTGATTAAAATTAAACTTATTATTTTTGCGAGTTCGTGGAGCGTTTATGTAATTGTTTTCAAGATTCAACGGCATTATCAAGCACTCTAATTATGTTGGTAGTAGAAATCCAAGTACAAAACATTCATTCAAATTAGTGACACGCTAGAAGTATTATTACTACTACCAATTGTCGAAAATTTTAAAAATTATGAAAAGGATAGACATTTAAGTGTAAATAAGGAAACCATTCTATAGATCATAAAAAAGTAAATAAAATAAACATTTGTCACAAGAATTTTAATCAAGACAAAAGAAATGCTCCAAAGAAAAAGGCGGTGTTTAGTGGCTTTATTTATGCCGCAGAGTTAAACTAATAAAGGGATTCTCTCGCATATTTCTATTCAATTACCTTCTTGGAGGTTGTCATATGGCATTATTTGATTTCAGTATCTTTTTTTTTAGGAAATGTACAATGTCTTGTGTAAATTAGATTGGGAATATTGAAGTGTAGTGAATACGTTTGATGTGAGAACATTTATAGTGTGCGGAAGTTGTATTAAAGACAGGAAGACTGAAACGTTAGAACGTTGAAGGTAGAAGTCATTTTAAAAATGAAATACCGATTGAGTAAACGGTATTAAAAATGCATGTTTTGAGGAAAGTTTAATATATTATACATAAAATAGTACACAAATGGAGCTATATATACAATGATGGCTAAAATTGTGTACACTTTTGGTTTTTGAAATTTGTGTGCGTATAGAAAACGTTACGTTTCATAAAATTGAAAATCGAATATAGCATTTTAAAGAAAATTTAATGCTGAATTCAATAAAAAAACAAAATTCTAATATTTGTATTACAAAAAGAGTTGAGCAGCAATATTTATCGATATACATTAGATACAGATGATTGCAGTGATCAGTACATAATAGAGTAGCCTTTTTTTTATTACAGCTTCACTTCGATGTTTCATTAAGCTGACGATAGTTTAAAGCTCTTCTTTCGTTTTAACATGATGCCAAGAAACAGTTATAGCATCAATTAATTCACTTTTATTTGATGATTACCTCATTCGGACAAGAGTTTTCAAACAGTACCGCAAGTTTTCGATAGGATTCAGGTCAGAACTGTTTCTTGGCCAGGACAACAATTCATAATTTTTTGTATAAAACCTTTCTTTCGATAATTTTACTATGTGGCAGGCAGTAGAATCATAATTTAAAATAAATGAAGCATTGTAGGAAAAGAGGTCCTGGGTGGAAGGTAGAAGATTTAGTTACAGAATACAGTGAATGTATTTTCTGGCACTGAGTGTCCCATTCATGACATAAAAATGACCAGTACTATCTGCTGACACGCATAACCAAATCATAACAATAAGTGGATTCTTCACAGTTGCCTGAATGCAGTCAGGATGTAAGTCTTCTCCTATTCTACATATGTCCCCCAATTGCAACCGAATAACGATATCTTAAATTCATCGCTCCTTATAACTTTTGACCACAGATCATATGTCCAATTAATATGTTCTTTTGCCCTCTATAATCATTTTTTGATAAGGCTTTTCTTACGGTTTTCAATCCCGTAGTCCAACATCTGTTAATCTTCTCCTGCTTGTTCTTGAACTGACAGGAACACCAAGATTATTCAGATCCCTTTTGACGGCCGCTGATGACATTTGTCGATTTTGCAGACATTGTTTTTTTTTTTTTACTCTCCTGTCATCAGCGTATATGGCGCACATTTTTAGGCCTTTTCCAGCTCAGTAATTTTTTTTTGAAATTGGTCTTCTGATACCATAAACAAAACTTTTGAACTCCAGATGGAGTCCCTGAATCACCCACCTGTCTAGCAATTTCAGCATAGGAAAGACCACTTTCTTGTAACACAGTAATTTTACTTCTCTTTCTAGGCGTTCGAAGTACTATTTTATTTGATGTCATTGCTTCTTGACTTATAATAGCCCTCATGTTGCTTGTAATTAATAAAACCAAAACGAGCAAAATCAAAAGCTTCTTGACGAAATATTAAATTTTTTTACAATTCCTACTTTTTATTATATTACATAAGAAAGAGTCTTCATTCCACAGAACAAAGCAAAATGATGACTTGTTCTACCTGTAAACATGATGTCAGCTCCTTCTAGCAGTTACAAATATTTGATTGATTTCCAGCACAAGAACATTGATTAGCCAAGAAAGTTAGGCTTTACAAACCACTTTATCAGTGCGTTTTATCAAATTAAAGTATACATAACTTTTTTTTGTTTTCCAAATATTTGAATTATGTTTTTTGCAATGAATTCAGTATTAAATTCTATTTAAAATGTTATGTAGGACTTAACATTGAGTGAAATGTAACAGTTTCGGTAAGCATACAAATTTTAAAAAGATAAAAATTTCCTAAGGTGTCCATAATTTAGGCCTTAATTATATTTACTTAAATTCTACAAAAAACGTCCTTATTACGAGTATATATAAAACATATTTATTCAAATATAAGCCACACCTCAATTTTTCAACACGTTTTGGATAAACAAATGCCACCATAAATTCTACGCTAACCACAATCTCATCATTTTGAAAACTCAAAAATAATGAGTGCATTTGATATAAGCATTTCAAATTGAACAAATTTCAAAATAATACAAGAACTAATAGGAATAATTAATTGTTTAGCGGTGTATTAAAACTTTTAAATATGCAGATTTGAATCCGTGAACTACTAAAACCGTCAGCATTCTGCGTTCCAAAAATAATTCGTCACTACTACGTAACGAAGTATACTGT
>BMAW01089958.1:78339-120259 GCA_019974015.1 Nephila pilipes | reverse complement strand
ATATGTCTAAAGTTTTAAAATTGTTTCCAAACTCATCAAAAGAACGTAGAAAGAAATAATGCTTCAAACTAAAAGTACATTAAGGGACATCTAAAAGTTACAAAAACACAACTTAGTATTTTGATAGGGGAATGACCCACAGAGATTACCCACACAAAGAAAAAGCAATTCACTTCAACAAATAACTTACCAAAATTTAGAACTGATGTCTTTTTTACCTCGAGAAAGAAAATAAAAAGCGGTCATTCGATAGAAATGACAAAAACCCACCGACGCTGGATTGGCAAAAAGAAAAAAATAATTTCCCTGAAACAGCCAATTTTTTTTTTCAGAGCCTTTTTTTTTTTTTTTTTTTTTTTTTTTTTTCCCTAAAAAAAATATATAAAGACTTTGATGTGAGTGGACACAAACGGAACTTTGGAACAAAATTAGTCTATCATCTAGAATAGGGGCTTACGAGGAACAAGGCAATGAAATCGTTATGATTTGTCCTAGATTATACCATTTAAGGTCCTGTCTCTGAATCGTGGCCTGGAAGTATCTTTATTCTTTTCCAAAGGGAATTGATTGAAAATATATTTTCTTTCATGTATGTACCAAAATGGATTAACATACTAAACAAGTAAAAGTATTTATATTGTTATTTTTATCTTACTTGTAATGTAATTTAGAAGTTATTTGAATTAAATAATACTATTTTCAGTTAAGGAAATGTTTTTTATTCAGCTCTTTGTGTTATTGTTTTATTAACTAATCCCAATAAATAAATATTAAAATCTAAAAAAGTTTTAAAAATAACATAAATATATGAATTTTTGGAAATGTATTGAATTTTAGTGAAATTGGATAAAAACTAATTTATACGTCATTACAGTAACAATACTTTATAGTGAAACTCAATACATCAGCGAGTTAGAGATGTATAATTCAGAACTATAATATTTTAAGATTACAATTAAATATGCATGTAATTTGTGAGATATAAAAAGCGTTTCAATACTTTTGATAACCCCTGCCTGTTTGACAGATTAATTAGTTTAAAGAAACTAAGTCCGATTACAATTAAAATACAGCTTATGAACTTATATATTATAAAGTTTGTCAGACTAATACACAAGCACACACACAGACACACACACACACACACACACATATATATATATATATTTAACAGATTGACAATGATTCTTACTTTCTTTTTCTTTTTCGTTACATAGATGATCTAATTATTTTATGTAAAACTGAGGATTTTAAACCAAATATTTCATTTTACCCTAATTATCTCAAATTATTAAAAACTAATCTTAATACAAATACAGTAGAATTTTTAGATCTCGATTTGCAAATAGTTGACAATAGACTTATTAGTAATATTTTTGATAAAAGAGAGAGATTCGAATTCCATGTAATTAAAATACCTTTTTGGAACAGTAATCTACACAGGTCCATTTATAGGAATATTTTATTGGGCTTTTTATTACGTAATAACAAATTAACCACACATTAAATAGATAAGTTTAATAACATTAAAAAATTCTTCAACAACTGTTTGGATCATGATTATGCAATAAATTTCTTAAATACTTATATGCATCACAAATATATTAAACATCTTTGCGAATCGTGATCCAATTTCAAATCCACCACACAACAATAGGTCCACAAAGTCGGCGTGTTAGTGGTCTAGCCGTGAAGAATTTATTTATTTATTTACATTTACACAGCTTACATTTTTACTCACTCTCTGGACCGTTATACTCCTTTACCATACAACTTATTACCAACCAATTGTTTGCATCCTTTTACATTTTATTACCAATCAAACAATGATTTAAATCTTTCTTCAATTTATATGGTGATGATGTGTTATATTTTTTTCATTTTGAGTATGCGATATACATCTTGAAGCTTAAAGACAATTCCGTCTTACTACTCACATATTTGAATCTTCATTTCTTTGAATTTTGTAAGTAATTTTTATATTTTGATTTGTTGATAATTTTTAGAATTATAGATTTTATTTTTGTAAATTTTATCATTGAAATTTTTTGCATTTTTTAATCTTTGAACTCTTTTGTAATTTGGATTTCCCAATTCAGCCTACCAGGAATTATAGATTTTATTTTTGTAGATTTTATCGCTGAATTTGTTTGCATCTTTTAATCATGAACTCTTTTGCTATTTGGATTTCCTAATTCAGCCTACCAAGTCGCAAAGGGGGAAGGTTGGTACCATTAAACTAGTTTAACCCCGCTTAATCGGTCCTCAGCCCGATATTGCTTTTTGACTTGCTGGGTTCCATATTTTCATTTATTTTTCTTTCATTGTTACATTTCTTTCTGGATGTTTGTCTTTTTAAATATTTTAAATTATTCTTTCATAAATTTTCAATATATATATGTGTGTGTGTGTGTGTGTTTGTGTGTGTGTTTGTGTGTTGTGTGTATGTGTGAGTGAGTGGTTTATGTCTATGTATGTTCAAGTGTTTGTGTGTGATTTAATAAAACTATTTAGAGTTAAAGATAAACTAACAGATTCTATTTTTTTCCGAAAATTTTATTTATTGGTTACTGAGACATCAAATTTTCTCAAGTCTTACATTTTCAAATTTTCCTTTTAATTAATATTGATCACTTTGCTGATTTCGCAGATCTATATTATTTATACTGATGAAGCGTTCGCATCGTGCGCAAAAAGTGAACTTTAAAATTGTAAATATACTTAATGCGCTCATTTTCTTAAATGGAAGTATGGCATGTTTTAGGGGCACGATTTTAAGGCTCATTCCTTCTGTACAGAAACCTAAATTTAAAGTTTTAAGTTTGGTGTTCATGTTCTGTTACATGTGTCTCTCACTACATTTGATCAGCAGTTTTTACATACTATGGTATACTGACTTGCTTCATATTCAGGATTAGATATTGAAAAATTATGTACGCTGTAACAATTTTCTTGTATACTTTTCATTGACTCTCGATTTCTGCCATTTGTTTATAACTCATTTAAAATCTTTTGGGAAAAGTAAGTGCTATAATAAAACTTAATTAAATGATAAAATTGAAGTATTAGGAGCGAATAGCGTTAATGCCTATACTTTAAGAGAGAAATCAGAAAGAGCTAGAAAAAAACTAATTTATATTCCTTTTGAGAAGTATTGGAAACAATATTATTTGGTTCAATATAATTCCTTAATTACTAAAAAGTATACAGAATGCAAATATAATAATAAATTGGATTCCTTTGTTTTAAGAGAAGATTTTGAAATTCACAAAGGATTGATTATATGTAAATTTAATTTTACAGTGCATATCCTGTGGACAAGCAACTAGCTTAATGACATCTAATATGTGAATTACATTCGTGTGCAAAATTAAGAGAAGTTACAAACTATGCCAATTTTTACAAAACATAGGGAATCAAACGCCGTAAAAGGTATGCATATATTCAGAGTACAATACGCAAGAGTCCATGTGTGTGCGATGTTGTGAAGGGAATTCAGGTGTTTGAAAAGTTGCCGGTGATATGTGTTCTCATACTCTTCTATATTTCTCAAATGAGGTGAGAAGATTTTATATGTTATCAGGCAAATTGAGTAGCCATGAACGTGTGGATGATGGTAAGAGACAGATGATTGTCGATATGTTAGAGAGATGCCAAACAAAAGTGCAGATGACAGAGCAGCAAGAAAATTCAGTGTAACACCCATTTTCACGTTCAATTTTCGGAAACATTTTCAGAAACCTGGAATTAAATCTTAAACACTTGGACAAGGTCATACAAGTTTCAAGATAACAAAGGAGGATCGTTATTTGGTACTTTCAAAGCTGAGACACAGGGCTATTATAGCTTCATGGTTCTCGCGTGAGCTTCATGCTAACTCTGGAACCATAATTTCAAGATTTACATTTGTCCACATGATTTACTAGAGAAAGATGTATGCAGGAATATGCCTTGCTTGTTTTCCTCTTTCTGAATCACACACAACACGCTTTACATCACACATTTCACAATCTCTGGTCTACATCACACGTTTAGCAAGATGCTGACTACACACACGTTGGACCAAACTTCATTAATCGGCATTTTGAAGATAAGTCGAGAATCCACATGGACAATGATTTTTCGTGTATCTGTAATTCTCGAGAGCCTGAGAAAAGATACCATCTCTCCTTCATCAGAAAATAGGAATATTGTGGTGGTGTAGGTGTAATAGTTTGCACAGGCATTATTTTGGACTTTTTCACAGCCCTGAACGTGTTTAACAAATGCACCCTGATTACGATGTTCAGAGAGGAGATCTTACGGTCCATTATTCGACTTTTATGATACATTTCGTCCTGGGTTTCTGTTGATGAACAAGAATGTTTGTCTACGAATGTATTAGATGGTAGACGATTACCAGGAAAGAGATTACAATTGCGCATAAATTGGCCAATCAGATCTCCTGATCTTATACCTACAGAGCGTGTCTAGAACGATATTGGAAATGCAACTTCCTCTCGTCTTCCCTGTCTGAGAACAGTTTTTGAGCTGAAGTTTTCCTTGTGGTAGTTACAATTTCGAGAGCCACGAATTCCTCAACTGCCACCCGTCTAATATACCTACCCAAAGTGCGATATGTCTGGTTGTGAGAGTGGACCATACCCCATATTAGATTCATTTCTTCAGTTTGATATCCCAAAGTAGAATTCGGACATCCCTGCATTAAGAGCTTTACTGTTAATCATATATACCGGGTGTCCTTAATTAAACGATCCTCCTTCAAAATTGTGTACAGACGAAACTATTGCTCAGAAAGTTCTAAATTTCTGTGTACGACATAAGGAAGGGATGGAAATTTGATTGAGAGAATAAAAAAAATTAGTTCAAAATTTCGCCACTAGAGGGCGCTTTTGAAAGAAGGACACATTTATTACCGGTTTTCTATTTGTATTTTATAGTTTTTTTATCCACAGGACACGGTAAAACAATAACTGATACTCTTTAAAAAACTCAATCTCTAAAATGAACTGCAAACTTTAATTAAACTTCTTCGATGACTAATTTTCAAAGGATTTACACGAAGGAAGACGAAAATACATAAATTTTTTAACGTTACACAGCACTGTTATAAAATCAATACACTTTCACGGGAAATTAGTTTATTTTCAGTGTGCTCGGTATTGCTAATCAGAATGTCGTTACGTTTACCAGATCAGGCGTTGTTAGTAAAGTTATTCCATCAAAACGATAATTCCGCAATAGTTGCTCTACGGAAATTTCGGACTTTAAAGGGGATGCGAAGATGTCCATTGACTGCTACAAATCTTCGATTAATGGTAACCAAATTTGAAGAAACAGGATCGTTGAATGTTCGTTCTGGAAGAGGAAGAAAACCTGTTTCTGCGGAAGCAATAGAGAAAGTTGCACTTCAGGTGGAAGAGGACAAAGCATCCAACGTGAAGGCTAGTACAAGTGTTCACCGTGGGGCAGAAGCATTGGATCTGCCTCGTTCAACTGTCCAGAAGATCATGCGAAACATCCTCCGTTGCTATCCATACAAGCTTCAACTTGTGCAGGAATTGCTTCCACATGATTTCGAGACTCGATATCTGTTCTCACTGCAGTTTCTTGCACGTTTGGAAGTTGATCAAGAATGGCCTTGAAATATCCTCTGGACAGACGAAACAAACTTTTATTTCGACGGTTCGGTGAATACTCACAACTGCCGAATTTGGGAAAAAGACAATCCGCATTCCACCTTACAAGGTCCGCTACACTCACCTAAAGTAACGGTGTTTTGTGGGTTTTCCACGTCTTTTATTCTTGGCCCGTATTTTTTCGAGGTATTAGGTGCTGGAGGTCCAGTAACATGTTCTATCATTGGACAGCGATATGCATCGTTATTACGGAATAAAATTATTCCGATCTGCAAGCACGTCAGTGCCTTTCACGCAGAATTTTTATGCAATATGGAGTTCCTCCACATATTACACGTTGTGTTAAGGACGTTCTCAAACATCACTTCACAGAAGAACGTGTGATCAGCTGCCAATTTCGTCATCTGTGGCCTCCCCGATCGCCTGAACGCAATCTATGCGATTTTTGGCTTTGGGGCCATTTAAAATAGCTGCTAAGTTGTGATCAACCAAGAACTTTACTTGATCTCAAAGACAGTATTTCACGACATTTTCTTAACATTTCCCAGAACACACTGCGGTCAACAGTGGAACATACTATTTTACGATTTCAAACAGTAGTTGTAAATGATGGTCATCATGATGAGCATTTATTGTTGTAACAAAATTTGTAAACTGTTATAAATGTATGCTAAGTATTAATGTATGCTAATTATGATCTCCATTAAAATGCCCTCTAGTGGCGAAATTTTGAACTAATTTTTTTATTCGCTCAAACAAATTCCCATCCCTTCTTTATGTCGTACACATAATTTTACAACTTTCTGAACAATAGTTTCGTCTGTACACAATTTTGAAGTAGGGTCGTTTAATTATGGACACCCGGTACATTAAATTATTTTTGAATAATACATCTCTTTCTGTTATAGCTGTATATTCTTGTCAAATTTCTAAAAATATATCCAATAGTATTTCAGAAATTCGTCATGTTGTACAAAAGTTTCTAATTTTGCTCACGAGAATAGATTTGATGACATAAACAGTACATTGGCATGCAACAATGAACTGTTTAGGAAGAGGTAGAAGTGCTTTTAAAACATTTAGTGTATTATTGAATTAACCATCAATACCTGAAACATTTCAACGTTATAATAACTTACTATTGCAATATCTGGCAAATAAAAGGATTAATGAATGAACGAGAAAAACTGTAGAAGAAATTGAGTACTGTAACAATAGAAACAAAATTACCACAGAACCTTTAATGTAGCTGAAAGTAGCTTTATCATATGTCATATTTCTAATATATCTAGAGACTGGAAATTTGTAAGTTTTTATAATCTCAGAAAATACTGTTTAAAATCTCAAAATAAAAGTAAAAAGATCCATACGTGCGAAAAGCAACTTAAAGGTTTCATTAGGAAAAGAAGTCAGATAGTATTTTTAATATATTTAAAGGTCTGAAAAATCACATAATGTCAGTTATGTGAATTATTTGCGTGACGGTAACTCAAAAGGCTTCAATTTGTTATTCGAAAAAATCGTGTACGGAAATGGCATAGAAATGATTACCTTAGAATGTATAGACCTTGTGCAGAACAGAATGGTGGTAGATTGCGACCTTTCAAAAATAACGTGAAAAATCTTACAAGTTGTCTTACGCAAAATCATATCTGGTCGTGGAAAACTTATAGATAATGAAATACTATTTTTCAGAGATTCTATGGCTTCGTATAAACTCAAAACGTCCTATTTCGGATATAGTTAAAACTATAAAAATTTGTTAATCCTATGTAATCATAAATTACATAGGGATGCTTACATCTAGCAAGGAATGTTCCCATCTAGCTTGGATACTTAGTGCGGATATAATAAAGCTCTATGGTAAGGAAAGATTCATTCATAGAAACATTCACTCTCTGGATGTATTCTTCTTGCTATAAAGCTTATAATTAAAGCTCTAATGAAATATTATTAGAGTAATTATTCATTGTAAGACTCAAATCCTTAATGAAAACTTCAATCATTGCATATGAGAAATTTGACTGAAACGACAATTCTTAGCATAACAGCTATGAAAATAAGTGCAATTGATGCGGCGATATCCTTCAAAGATGTTGCTCAATGTAGAACAATGGTATTAGAAGAAACGGGAGTAACACCTGGATATAATATGATAAAGATACTGTGAGATATAGACAATAAACAAGTTTGTGAAGCAGAAATTAAATTTATAAAGCATCTAAATAAACTTGAATTAAAAATAAAATTCAAAGCAAAAGGAAAACGATTTAAACCTATCCATTCACTTAGATTATACTTCTGGATTAGTTTATATATATTTGCGTGTTAATCACAGTCACAGACAATACATTTTTTCGCATTTTCTCAAAATTATTTTTTGTGGAGATACGATTGGATTCAGAAACACTTTTTTTAAGATACATTTATTTATTGTAAACTACAAATATTTCTTACATAAGAAATGTAGAAAGAACTGTTCAGTTCCTTATTCTACTAATACTAATAGACAAAAATGAAGAAAAAGTAATACGTAGTTGTAGCGGTCTATTTATATGCTCAGAAAAGTTTTAAGCCTTACATAGGATACGCCTCATTCAAAGAGTCGTTTATTTCTTTCTATCAATGTGTATTTCATTATAACATTTTGTACTTAAAAAAATCGAAGGCTCTCATTTACCTCAGTTACACATTACCTAATAATTTAGATATATTTCTTAATTAAGATAAATGAATTGGAAATATAACATAACTTTCATTAACTTTATAGTATTAGTTTATTTATTACAAAAGGAGAAATTCTAATTTGTATGCATATTAAATCTTTATATAATGTGAGCATAAGCCATATTCATATTTCTAAACATAATATTTCTCTAGTGAAATTCACAGTTTAAAACACACATGCTTAAATAAAATTTATACCTTACTTAAACACTTATTAGAAACTGGTGAACATCATGAATATAATTACAAGTTCAGTTTCTTCGCTAATGAGTTTCAAAGTGTGTAGCTCTTAAATAATCAAAGCCTAAAGCATTTCTCATTTATCAATTCTTCATCAGATGCATTCATTACATTAAATGTAGCTCTTAATATCAACATTGAAACTAATATCTTAACAATTTGAAACCCAAGACATTTAACATCTTTCAGGGAAAATTCTATCATAACAAAGTGAATGTATTAAACTGGAAAACTGAGTATTACTAATTTCGAATTGAACTTAAAGCTATTGATAACAATTTCGTATTTTAATTGAACGAAACTTTATTGTGGTCTATGATAATTATTGTAATGTGAAGATGTAATTATTTTAATTTTTGATAAATTAAAATATTAAATACACACACAAATTCTTCTCTAAGGGAATTTTTAAGTATTTGCTCATGAGAATAAATTAACACAATGAAACGGGAATGCCAAAGAAGAATTTGTTTCATTTCCCTAATAATATATTGAGTATGAAATTAAAAGTTATTCTGTTCAAAATAATATGAGCATTAAAATCAAAAGCATTAAAGTGTTTAAATTGCATTAGACAGGTACTGTTAAATGAATCTCTAAATATTCATTGAACTATTAATGTATGAGCTTCAGGGACCAATTTTACCGTACATCACTGAGTGCTTTATGCACCGGGTATTCTCTACGAACGATAGAAGTTTTTTACTACTATTTTGTATTTTATTTTTTCACTCCTCATAATGTAAAAACAGGATTCTGAATGAAGTTTTTGGCAAACGCAGAAATATTAAAGTACGAATCAAAGAAACATTGTAACATATTTTATAAATAATTAACTGCCTCAAATTTAGTTTTGTTTATTCTGTACTTAGTAAAACCTCCTCTTAACTTCGAGTTCATTGCAAACCACTTACAAATGCTGGTAATGTTACCCCTTTAAATATATAAATGGTCATGAAGATGAATCTGCATCAAATATTAGACAACATGTGCATTGAAATTCATAACATAAGAAGAATTTAGGAACTTTTAAAAGCATTTAAATTCTTCGTATGTTATACCTTAAGATCATTGAACGAGAGGAAAGAAGTATTGTTTCATTTACAAAATAAAACTTATCATTATATTTTAGGTAAGAAATGAAAAGTTACATTCAGTAGTGTTCATAATCCGGAAAAAAATATATAATGTTAAACTTATATATTTTCGAATCGGTTTTCTTATAGAAACGATATTCATATATTTATTGCTTTTAAAACGTTTTTATAATTATTCTTTTAAAATAGTCTTGAGAAACAGATTATTTTCTTAATATTCTTAAATTATACAGTCGTTTGCAAAATTAAGAGAATTGGTACATTATGCCGAATACCTGAAGAAATAACGGACACATTTTAATGAAATTTGGAAAGAATATACGTCTTTTACATTTAAAGAGATTTTCTATCCAAAAGTCACTTTATGTTCGTATGTTTATCTCGTATATGTCATAACGTAGAAAAACTAAAATCCACGAATGATGTCAATCTAAAAATAAGTCTAATGTGAGGTATCTTTTCACACATACAAACAGGTCACATAGAGTTAAAGCATATTTGAAAATTGGAAAATGATGAATCCCTGCTGAAATTCACACCACTCTTGCAGCAAGAGATTTTAACTCCGAGTTAGTTCTCAGAAGGTGAGGGCGAGATACAAATTAAAAATGATTCTATACATATTCTGTAGGGTTAAGGTCAAGAGAGGTACACCCGAACCTTAGGTGGACGAGCGTTGTCATCTATTAACAGAAACCCCAGGATAAACTGTTCCTTGTTAAGTCAAATACATGGATCTAAGGTTCTCCTTTCTATACCTCACAGCAATCAGAGAGCATTTGTCAGACACTTGCTAGAGTGTGTGAATGTCCAACATAATGCCTACTCAAACCATTGCACCTCCATCAGTAATGATCATGTTCCTTGATTAAGGTTGTATGGTATCACGTTCAGGGCTGTCTTCAATTACAAGTACCCTCGATAATCAGTGTCTATGCTGCAGCTCGATTAATCAGTAACACTCTCGTTGATCCAATGGAGTCTGGCTGAAGATGCATGTTATCTATATCATATAACGCATTATCTTCTGCATGTAGTGATCACGTCGTAAACAACTGGTCATTTGAAATAGAACACACTCTCATGCAACCTGTGGGCAACTGAGACAATTGGGTTTCAGAGGCAACATACAGTTCATGTGAAGCCTGTAAAGTGGTAGCTGTCTTATGACTCTACAATGAAAGTGTCAAATACCGTTCCTCATTTGTCGTTGTGGATCTTTGTCGACCTTGTCCATGAAACCTTGATATAGATTCATTGTCCTGAAAATCTATTTACAAAATGCCGATGACACAGAGCGTTGCATTGAGTTCTGTTATCGTCAGCGCTTTAGAATGGCCGGCCTCTAATCGAATGACATTTATCCATCTCATTTTGTCACCTATAAGTTCTTTGATACTAATTTTATCTGATATTTTATAAAAAAAAAATTTACCAACTCTTGGGAGACATACGGTGAACGTCTTGGAAGAGAAGGAACCCACAAATCACTGATATCATTCTGTAAGCCTATATCCCCTACATAATATCTTCACTCTAGTGCACACGTGCGTAATCGATTCTGAATTTCGACAAGATTCTTTAGCGGCATAATTACTTCATTTGGTTCACTACTTTGTGTGTAAAATAGATATAATTTGCAAAGTATTTTAATTTTGCATGTCACGTATTATGATATATTATTATATATTATTACGTTCGTATTACATATGCCGCTATATTATACATATATAAACATATTATACATAAACATATTAGCTAAACATAAACATATTATTATTATTATTGCCTGCTATATTATTATTATACATATATACATATATACATACATATATGTTTTATATATAAATATAAACATATTACATATTGGTTATTACATGTGTGTGTGTGCGTGCGTGCGTGCGTGTATGTGTGATGACATATATTAATACTAATATTATAAACTTTTTAAACTATAGAACTGCAAAACATATTTTACTTCAATCGAGGCACAATAAGGCAACTTCTATTAAATACTTTAAATTAGGAAATTGAAAGAAATTTAAGTGAAATCATTATATATATATATGTGTGTGTGTGTGTGTGTGTGTAATCCAATTTATTTGCTTAGATACGGACCTTATGCTTAGAGCTAAATTACATAGCAATAAATTATTTAAAACATAACTGGGACTAAAATACTAAACGATATGTACTTCATTTGTAGTGCCAGTCTGATAAACGCCTGTTTAATTAATCTTACACAATTGAACTTACTTTGAAAAACAAAGTAAGTTTAATTATACATTGATGTACATCAGACATAAATTTAAGAGGAGTTAAGTATTTACATATTTTAGACACATAAATTTTGGTACAAAATAAAGTTTATTCGAATGTTATATAAGAATATGAAGGGGAAAAAAAATATCTAATATCTCCATGTCAATGCTGTTCTAAGCTATTTGCTCAGAGTCAATACCATGTTTCGTTGCATTTTATGATCGAAGAATGAAATGTTCCTATGTAGTTATAACGCAGGACAACGCCGTAACAAGTCATAAACTTCACTCAATATCGTGCTTATTTGAAAATAACGGAGAGAAGAAAGTTCCTTGTTCGCTATTTCTTGCTATGAAAACTTTAATCATTGAAACCCCTTCCACTCGAAAGATTGCAAAGGTGCCTCTGGCATTCCTTGGCGAAACCAGTCGATAAAAGCTGTTATCTAACCTTGTTATTCTTATTTCACCCCCACTTTTTTTATTCGTTTTGTTAGTTCGTTCCAACAATGAGGCATCAATAAGAAAACATGCCAGCATATGATAACGAGAAAAAGATGAAACACGTTATTTTTCACTGTTGAGAGTACAGTTATTTATGATAGTAGCCATTTTGCCGCAAGGCAGACCACTTCTTACATCAATTCGTTCATCTGATTTGCCTTTTTCGAAGTTACAGATTATTGAAATTTTCAAGTTTTTTTTCTCTTTTAACTCTTCAAAATATTTCGTTAAAGGTCCTTAAGGATTGGAATGTCTCTTTTAAGTATCTAATCAACGGGTCTTCAAAGTCATGTTAATTATTTTATGAGGGAACGAATCTTGTAGAAGTTTTTGTCATTGATTTATGTGACTAATTTTAATTGTGTTTATCGGACTGGCACTACTAATGAAGTACATATCTTTTTGTATTTTAGTCCCAATTAAAGAGATCTTTTGAAATAGTGATGTCTTTAAAGATTTTTTATGTCCCAAAGGAAACTTAGTGATTACAATAAAAGAAATTTGCAATGTTTGATTGCGAATTCTTTTATCGGAACAAATATGTGTGTATTGAAAAAAGACATTATTTAAGTACCTTTAGGTACATTAATACACAAGAAATAGATACAAAATGCAAAGTAATTAAAAATAAAATGTAATCCCCAATGTAATATAAAATCAAAGTCCACCACCAAATAACGAATTAAAATTAGCTAAATATTTTGTTATAATA
This sequence comes from Nephila pilipes, assembly GCA_019974015.1. Taxonomy (NCBI): domain Eukaryota; kingdom Metazoa; phylum Arthropoda; class Arachnida; order Araneae; family Nephilidae; genus Nephila; species Nephila pilipes. Next base: position 107,079 of record BMAW01089958.1, on the reverse strand, counting down.
GCATTAATGTCTGCTTTGATGCTATTACAATAAAAGAAATAAAAATTTTATTTTCATGCAATTTCCTCCTCTCACACAATTGCCGCCTATCTAACTGAATGTTCATGATCAATGTTGTTTTAACCTAGTTCATGGTTCAACTACAAAAGACTTATCGAGTAGAGAAGTTAATACACTTTAAATCTGTCGTGGCTCAAAGTCCTTACTTCGGGGTATTGTGGAAATTTCAAGAGAGGTGTGCAAGATCAGTTGTCGTCTTCGATACTTTAACATAGCCTAAAATTACGACATACGTCACTTAGAGCACTTATGTTGCTTTTGATTCAAATGACACTTCTCAACACTAAAAATTTTGTTGTAGAGAAAAATGTATTTTGTTGAATTCTTTTCAATGATGAAAATAATGCTTAAAACTCGTTATTGCCTCAGGTTTTGGAAGAACTTCTCTGTTAACGATTTGCATATTATGTTATGGGAATGCACAACTTTCTTTTTTATACGCAAAATTTTTTCTCTTGCTTATGATGCACGTCCACAGCATTCTTCTGGATCCTCCAGCAAAATTCAGCTATATTTAAAAGAACTATTTTCCTTTTAAAGTTGTTCCGTTGCAGAAATATCTAGACAGAATCGTATTCTTTTTACTTGACCGAAGGTGTCACAATTTAGTAAGAGGAATCAATTTGTGGGTGCAGGAAGTGGAATTTAATGATATGTTACATATAATGTTCTCGCAGGCATATATAAATAGATTATTCCGCTAGGATTTTGTAGTACGAACTAGCAAAGCTGTTCGTAGTGGCTTCAGCGGCTGATATTTTCTACTTAATGGTGGGGAAGGACATGTTACCTTGAGTGACGGGGTATTTCAACCCCCCTCACCGATTTGTCGGTCTGGAGAAAATTTGTTCTGTTACTGTTTTACAGGGCGACTAAACGGATTCCTCTAGGAATAGTTATTAAGGCCTTTTAACTTCAGAAGTTTTTGTCGAAAAGAATTTCTACCTCCCCACCTCCTCTTTCCTTGTGATGATGTGAAGAGGAACATTCTTAATGATAATCCAGAGAAAGTTGTTTTTCTAACCGTTACTGTAATTGATATACATCACTTTCTTTAAGTTTCGTTTTTTGGATAGTTTACATTAACATCTTATTATGTCTCTATTTGAGACAATGGATCTATTTGACAGATGAGACATAGCTGACATATCACTAATCGTGATATGCCTCGCTCGGATATCCCACTGACGTATATAGTAACAGTACTTTATGCACCTACCTTGAAGACCGAATACAATTGTTATCACTTTGAAATCCCCCCCTGCTAACTTAAGTTGATAGTAATTTATAAAATCCAAAAAAAAATAAAGTCATAACTATTCATGAAAGATGGGGTGTGTATATAAAAGAAGTAGAAAATTGGATGAATAGAAATGAAACAACAGCCTGTACAGCAAAGGCTGGAAATGCAGTCATAGAAAGTATCGTTACGTGTTTGATGAGATAGGAGAGGAATAAATTTGTACGAACTTTTTCCAGGTGGCCCTACAAAAACTGCCAAGAAGTATTGTGAACATTTCACTCAACGTTATGTCAAAATTAAAAAAAAAAAAAAAAAAAAAAAACCATCAAAATTTGCTCAATCTAAGGATCATCTTTCATCATACAACTCTATACTACACGTCGCTAAACAGCACTGCAAAATTTTTGGAATGAAAAATGAGAAATACTTTCTCTAGCACCCTGCAAAATAATCTGGCCATGCCACTTGAGAATTGTATCTGTTTTGTTTCATGTAGCAGTATTAATTCTACTGAAGAAATCAAAAACATTCTCACAAATTCCTTTGCAGAGAAACTAAGCAGTTTCTACAAAGAAATCAAATCAAAAGCTTGTAAAAATTTGGAAGATTGTTATGGAAAATTATAGAGAATACATTATGGAGAAATAAATAATACTTATGCGAAAATGCATAGCTATTTAATTTAATTTCAAATTTGACATAAGCTTCTGTAATCACCCGATGCTGTGAAGGTTATTTATATCACCTACAAGGATTCAGAATGGGTGTGAAGAAATTAAATACAGAAATGCCTCTGTAATTAATAAGATATTGGACCTGAACCTAACCGGATTACCGAAAAAGTAGGATTATTGAAAAATCACTAATAATACCGTAACCACAAAAGGTGTTAACAAACCCATAAGAGGTGTAAAAACCACAAAAAGGTAAAGCACAAATGTGTATAAAGTTGTACAAAATCTAATGCATTCTACACAAAACAAGTATCAAACTCATTTATTGATAGCTTACGTTATTCCTATGAAGCAGAAAGCATAAAATTAATTTCTGTGTTTTAATTTTCTTGTGTTAAAACGCCGTATTACTTCAAGGTCTGAATCAGTGAAGAGTGTCGGATTATGTATAAAGATAGCAATTTGCATGTTTTGATCGCTAATATTTTAATCTAGTGGTCGAGGTAGCCTAGTGGTCATGGATTCGGATTCTTGACCGGCTGTTTTCGTTCAGTAACGGGTTCGATCCATTGCCACTAAGGACCCGCCGTGTAGTCGAGGCTGTGTCTGCTGTGCGCTATTAAAACTGTCGGGGCCCAAAGTCCTCCCGTTGGAGAGGTGTGGAAGTTAGGAGAGGAGAGTGCCTGCTCAATTGCCGTCCTCGTCACTTGATCGTGGTTCAAAATTACGAGGTCCATCACCAATAGCCCTCGTGTAGTTTCTAGTGCGACGTCAATAAAAACTAAACTAAACTAATATTTTAATCTAGAATAATTTATCTTTTGTATTCCTGTTAAAACTATACAAATGTTCAATAATCTGGGAATCTGACTCGGATATGGTCCCAAACATGCTGCATTAAAAATCGCTTATTGTAGTCAACTGCACTATTCTCATTTAGTACTAAGATAATATTTTACATTAAATAAAAATAATAATAATAAAAAATTGAAACCACAATAGTTTGAGTATCAAGTTCTTAAATTTATAAAAAAAGCTATTAATAATCTACTCATTTTTCCCAGATGCTTACAATTCATCGGCGAAAATTTAAGATTACGTCTAAGTATAAAGTGCCAGATCCATACTAACAAATAAAAGGGATGATGCTGTCAGTATTTCTCTTAGAAACTAGTTTGGAATTATCATGGAGATTAAAATTGGGATGAAATTATTCCAATTAGTTACGCATTGCTTTTCACCTAGCAGCCGGTGAAATAATAATTATTCGCATTAGAAGCCGTATAACAATTTTCGAACTGCGTCGGTGAACATAATTAAAAAGGAAATACTTTTCTTTGGGAGCTTTAGCTCGATCAGGAAGAAAAGTTTTAAATTCCGCTTTTAAATTAAAGAGAAATGTTTCTCCAATTTATTTCATTTCTATTTCTTTTCATTTAATTGCATTTTATCAGGCGAGTTTAGTTTTTTTTCCGCACCTTTCTTTTATTTCATCTCAAATAAAACCGTACTTCCGTTACCAAGTCTTGTGAATGAGGTGTTTTCAGAGTTATTTTAATTTAACGTAAAATTAATTAAAATAACACTGTATGGACTTTACTTGGCGTAGTCTTTTGGGACCAATAAAAGATCTTTAATTCGTTCAGGTGGTATAATTTTGGTTTATACTTTATTGCTTTGTTTTAATTAAATGAAACTCAGATTTGTTGTGATGCATGATAAAATAAATTTAATTCGCACTTTAACTTAATTAAGCATTAATTAAAATTGAAAATAAAATTTATTTATACTTTTATACTTCATTGTAAAAGACAAAAAAATTCAAAGAGCTGTAAGTAAAGTTTTTTATTTATAACATTGATTAATTTTATTTGTAACGCTATTAACTTGTTATTACTGTACTGCATATTACAGTCAATAATTATTTACAAACTTTTGATACTTTTCAGCTATATCTGCATAACACGTAAGTGTTATAGAATATGAATAATTGATAATCTGTGTGCTCTATTTGTAAAATTCTCAACCAACATGTATTTTTCAATAAAAGAAAAACTTAATCTAATTAATTATCAAAACTAATTTTGTAGAAGAATAACACCTTATATAAATGCATTAAAGTTCTAATTAAAACGCAAATAGGAATTTTCATTGAATGAAGATTTTGTAATTTAAACAGATATTATTTTATTCGTATAACAAATTGAACAATAATAAATATTGCATGTGACAAAAGTGGTTCCTAAAACCTTACACAATGAGCCTGAAATTATTTTATCCTTTCGTTGTCATTGCTTAAGCTTTAAAAGTATAATCTACTTATGTTCAAATCTAAATACTTAATACTAAAAAGTAAATTTCTATTTATGAGCTTCAAATGTTAGTTTACATAATACATTTTAAGCCCCCTAGTTTTTAAATTTTCAATTAATAATAATTTTAATTTTTTATACAATTTAATGTTTGTCGTTACTTGTGTTTTGTTACTTGTTTGTGTGGCGTTGTAAATTGTTTTTACGCTTTAAATCATTTACCTTAGTGACTGGGAAAGGATCTACGAGTAACTTACTGCGGACCGAACAAATATTGTCCAGAGTATACGTATTCTTAAACATAGATAACAAATTTTTAAAAGTGTTCCCTACCGATGCAGCTATCTGGCGGTTTGAATCATATCGTTATTATTTGCTACTTCTATATATATTGTTTGCTTATATTATTGAGACAGGGACACTTCAGACTCATTTTTGGAGACAAAGTCGTTTTGCTAATAAGGGACATACTGAGCAATTTTTGGACAAAGTTGATTCTTCTGCCGTTCGTGCAATTGATAAACACGTCCTATTAAGTTTAGGGTCATTTGGAACCTTTCCTCTGACGTCATCGGTAGTCACTTGTTGAGATGGTGAGTCTATTTGACGCATGCACCGTAACAATTATATTACTAATCTGACTAAAAAGTGATGTATTTGTTACGAACTAATGCAAGTGTTGTGTGTGTTGGGGATATATTAAACCAGTAATTCAGGCTTGGGTGTGCTTTCATCTCGTGTTCCAATCCTGGGTCACCACTCTGTATTTTTTTCTTTTTTCATTTCGTGGAAAAAGTCGCTTCACTTCGGATAGAGTTGAACTATCCATCTTGTGGTCCGATCAAGTCCTCTTTAGGTGTACCTGTTGCTACGTCTTAGACACCCGTGCCATAAAGAGATTCTCTACCAGACCAGTTATTAAGCATTTACTCTTGTCGTTGTTAGCAGCGACTTGCTGGAAGGGAATCGCCATAAATTTTTTATTCGTTTTTCAAAATTATTATCATCTTTTAGTCATTCATGAAACTGTACTTAGGTATTATTTTTATAATAATGATAACTGTGTGTATACAGAATCTATTTAAATTTATTTTGTTAATTTTGTGTTTTATAACTTTTCTAATAACTACGCTAACCTAGTAGTCATAGTCAAGATTTTGTGGCCTGACGTTGTTTTGATTGTGGGTTTGAATCCTGGTGTCATTTGAAGCACCTTCATAATCCGCGTGTAAATACATCGAGAATCCAATGATTTGCATTGCAGTGACGTGAAAGTTAAGAGAACAGGGTGTTAGCTCAGGTTTAGACTTCGTTACTTGATCGTAGTTTAAAATTGCAAAGTCCTTTATCAGTAGCTCTTTAATTATTTCTAAACGCAACAACATTAAGCAATCCATCTCTAATTGTCAGGTAACTGTTCGTACCAAAGATGATGGAACTAAAGAATTTAAATGTTGAAATAAGTACAAAAAAGTTAAATTTATGGAAGAATATTAGATTTAAAACACCACAAGGAATTAAAAATTTTGAAATCAGGGATTATTATATGTAGAATATATTAATACAGAAATGATATTCGTGAATGAAAGCTTATTTTATTTCATTGTCTAGATCAGGCCTGGCCAAACCGCGGCCCGCGGCGCAGGATTATCTAAACAAAAATTTAAACTTTTATTGTTCATAAAAGTATCAAAGAACATTTCGCCATGAGTGCGGTGCGTATCACATCCCATTACTATGGGAGTATCTCATTATATTGACTCAACTACCGTCACAAATTTCTTTTATATTAATTGTTCAGAAACAATTACGATGTTACGGCGCATGGGCCATCTCGCGTTAGTGGGCAATACACAATTCTTACCTAGCTACTAAACCTACTTATAAATACGGGTGTGCACAAGACGCGGGGAGGGAAAGCGATTCGCAGATCATGCGAAGTATTTAAAGCTATTTTGTCTGCAGCAAATCTATTATATTTGACCCAGAAGAGTATGGTTCTGATACACTGACTGCTAGGTGTCTTTTGGAAGCTAATAACTTTGTCCCTCTATAGTGTTGTAACTGTAGAATTTTTTTAAAATTAAATTTCGTACAAATGCATTTAATTCAATAAAATATAACTTCCTTTAATTTTTTGCAAAATATTTTTGATTTCTCTAATTGGGATTGGGTAGATAAGTTACTTCTCGCGACTCGAGAAGTGAAAATAGCAGTAGTTTTTAACTAGAAAATATCCATTGGTAATTCAGGAGCCAAAATTAAAAAAATGAAATAAACGCATACACAAAGCGTTCTGCCAGTATAAAATGCGTTTCCAATACGGCCCGTAAAATAGTTTCGGTTAGACAGGCCGAGCCTAGATAATCGTGGGATTGCGACTATTTATTAACGTCTCACTGAAAAGAAATACGAGGGCCTTAGGCGATGGACCTAGTAAGTTTGAACCTCAATCAGATTACGATGACGACACCTGAGCTTGCACCTCTCTCTCCAAAATTTCACACCACGCTATTGGGAGGACTTTTAGCCTCAACACAATTAACAATCATCAGTAATGGCGAAATTGTGAGTCTTTTGAGGCACAAGGGCTCGAATCTACGGTTACGCGAAAAACGCCAGCCACGAATCTGCGATCAGAACCCCTTTGCCACCGCGGCATTTCTAAAAAAAAATTAAAAATTATATCATTAAAGATAAAAGTGATAAGTTAACATGTTTTCATCTGTTTCATATGCAAATAGTAAAAAGCTTATACATATATTTTATTGTATTATAAATTTATTAAATTATATAATTAAGATTTATTTTATATTTTTTGTGTAAACAGAGTATAATTAAAATACCTGATAAGAAATATAAGTTATAACAAAATGTTATAATTTAACTAGGCCATTTTTTGCATATTTTGTTCGAAATATATATGAGCCGAACTTGATTTATACATGCCAGAAACATTTAAATATATAAATTTTCATTAAACTAGTTCAAAGACTATCAAAAATTCATCTAAAGTGTACATATCTTTGTAAGAATATTTTTGTTATTAAATTCACTTCAGATGAAATAATAAGATTTTCAAAATAACATTTATTTCTATTTCCTCTTTCGGTATTAATAAATAACACCGGTAAAAAACGAGTTTCTTAATCTTGTATTTTCTTTCAAACTTGACACTTTGCGTAACGTAATTTTTATTACCTTAAATTTTAAGAGCAAAAGGGAACGTTGATTCAAATTGAATTTATTGAATAATTAGTTTTAATACGTTATTTTATTATTTGACGTTCAGTACATTTATCATCTAAAATAAATACATGTAAATTTTTTTAGCTAAATTAAGCATTATAAAGGGAACAAATATTGACTTACAATAGAAGTAAAATAATTCAAAATGCATTAAAAATTGACGAACCATTTTAAAACCAAATACACAATGTGATAGGGCTACGTTAAATATATCCATTTGTAACAGTTTTTATTGTTTCGTCGGATTTAGTGACCATTTGGTAACTTGGCCAGAAATTTGGCATATAATTTAATTCTCTAAATAATTAGTTTTAATCAATTAATTTTCTTCAATTTTAATTAAACTACCGTATTTGCATCCAAACCAATCGTGTACAGTAACTTTCAGCTTAATTGAGTGCTTTAAAGGGAAGAGAATAGCTATTAATGTTTTGACCCAGACAATGTTACAATGTGAGTTAAAGAAAATTATCAAAAATAACTTGAAGTAATTCAGAATTTTAATGTATTGGACATTTACAGTTCGATGTTTAGATTTTATAAAAGAGCTCCCCTCCTCAAAACTGAAAATTCCTAAATCGATATCGATAATTGTTTTTTTTTTTTTCTCTGTAAACATTAAGTTACATTATGTGTATTATTAATATAAGAAGTTAAAATTTTAACTGATGTATAATGAAATATTTACAATATTGCATTTAAAAAGTATGATTTTTTCTAATTTAAACTTCTGTGAACAAACATTTATTAATACAAAATATTTATTTTTAATCATACATTATGGAAAAATATTAGTCTTATTATTTGATTCGTATATATGCTTAGATTCTAAATAGATTATATTTTGAAAAGCCCTAGAAATTTGCATTTATATGAACAAGTCAGCCAAACTTATTCCGAGAAATATTTTTCCTAAAGGTATTCTGTTAGAACTTCAGTTCTATACTGTTCCTTCATTATTTCATTGATAAATTTTCTGGATGAATTCATTAAGATTTCACGACATTTTTCTCTCCAAAAATCAAAGAAGAAATCGACAAAATCTCTTTAATAGCAATCTTACATTTATAATAATAGAATAGCAATAAAAGCAATTTGATATTCTGCATATATATTTTTTTACGATGAAGTTAAGCATATTAATTTATTTCAAAGAAATTAATGAGCGTAGGTAATTATCTGTTCTTGTGTGAATTAAGATATATAATTTTTCTATTCGAAAAGAAAAATATTCTTAGCGATTCTTAGTATTTCGCTTAATAAAAGAGATGTTTCTAGAACTCTTTTCATTTCCGTTGTTTTTGTCCCATCCAATTAAGTTAAGTTGACAGTTTTGGAAAAATTCCATCTTACAGATCAGCAAAAATTTCTTCAAAAGATTCTTCGTGAATAAATTTCACTTTACTGCATTGGGAACTAGTATTCAACTGAGAATTTTTTTCGTTTGCACGTTACTAACTATTCTTGGCAGATTCTAAAAAGATCTGGTTAAGATAGCTAACATGTTTTTTTTTTCCTGTAATATTCGAAGTGTCAAATCTGGTACTGGATATCGTGAGCTCAATAGACAGTATGTGCAAAAACGTCACAACTCTTTATTGTTAAAGAAAACAGCTTACAGAAATTTTACGCCATGTTGAGAGAAAAAATTTCAAGCGTTATTTTGTTCAATAGTGTCAACCAACTTTTGCATTTGTTCTTCTGTTTCATATTTATTGTGTAAACCAAATAGTCATTTCGAATGAAGAAGACATTGAAAATTATTTAATTGCACAAAAATACTATATTCCTAAGAATTATATATAAAAATAGTTATCAGCACATGTTTATTCATTTTACTATATATATATATATATATTATAACGGTTTAAATATAATTAATTCACTAAAGATGCTAATACTTTTCTAAGAAATGTATATATATATATATATATATATATATATATATATATATATATATAGAGAGAGAGAGAGAGAGAGAGTACTGGTGATAAGGTTTTATATGTTATGGAGTTTTGTCATTTTTTTTTTAAATATCATATGAAGTGTCTGGCAAGGTATTGGCTTTAAATAAAATACAATGGCTACATTTAGAGGCATCTGGATGACAGGGAATTTCCTCTTATTCTGGTTCAAGTTAAATTGTATAGCATTTTACCATTTCGTATTGAAATATAGATTTATGTTTTAGATAGAAGATAAACAGTATATATACTGTATTTTGATCAACAAACAAATATTACATTTAACTCATCTTTTAAGGCAAGGCTTGAGAATACACACAGTTTGTTTGTTTTTTTCATTTATTCGTCTGGAACGCAAAATAAATATACGGCGGTGCCAATTAGTTAGAAAGCCACTTATAACTGAACATATGAAAAGCCTGACTTTTCCAAGTCAATTCCTAGCAAATTAAATGATTGCTATTGTGCCTTGTTGATAGTTACAGAGAAAGCAAATCGGAAGGGAGACTGCAATCGTTTGAAATGGAACAATCCTTTTGTGCACACACATATTCTTTCATTCAAAATTTAATTATCTCGTAGTTTAAGAAAAATAATAAATTTAATTGTTCGCGTAATAAATTTTGTTACTGGTGGTTGATTCTTTTTTTATAAATTGTTAACTATGAACAAATACCTAACATATACAACTAGAGATTTCATGAATCAGTGGAGTGGGTCTTCCAAATCTTATGTAGAAAGTGACCTTTCTCTTGTTTTGAATGTCGAGTGTACAGAATTTCAACATCAGATTAAAATTATATATTTCATTGTATTTCGTTTAAACTGGCACTCTTCTTTATATCTGTATGTCAATGGTAAAGGGTATTACGTCCGTTTTTGAAATTTTACAGAAACATAGCTTAAAGGTTATTTTGTGTTTCTTTATTAACGGCTTCATTGTTAATGAACATTTTTCCATATTCACCTACATATTTTATTCCTTGAACTAACAAGTTTTGAATTATTATAATTGTTAGCTTTAATACTTTTAAAAAATTTGTTATTACTATATGTAAAATTGAAAATAGTGCTCTCTTCATCTGCAGTACACAGATATATCAATCGATATTAGTCACTCAGAAAATAAATTCCAGATATGAGGAAGAATATGCTAGGCAAGGCATTTGGTTATTTTAGAAATATTAGTTTTATTTTATCAGAGATTTGCAGTAAGAAAAGTTTAATATGAATATTTGTGCTCCTTTCATTTGGCCAGTACTTTTGAGTCATCTTGCAAAATGATATCCATAAAAACGAAATTTAAGGCAATCCGAAGTAAAAATTGATAACATAAATGGCTGTGATTATCATACAATGTACTTTTAATTTTTAGAATTAGAAATAAAAAAATAACCTCTTTTACCAGATAATACATCCGCAATTTCATAATCTCATATTCATTAATTCACATCACGATTTATCGAAAACTATTGAGTAGACTTTGTAACTATCATATTTAGACATTTTGTATTTTAAATCGATTTTAAGCTCGAAGTCCTCATATGATGTATGGAATTTTGATGAGTAAGGCTTAAACTCAGATCAGTGTCCTCTAACCATTACTCAAAATTAAAAGGTCTGATAACTCGTCAAAATAGCCCAAGACTAAAGACACCCGACAAAATAACCTATTCTGAAATAGCGCAATAGTAAACAGCCCCTACAAAACAGTCCCCAAGAAATAAGTTGACATATTAAAACACCCTACTTGAGTAACGTCTTTCTATACTTTGGAAAATTTGAAAATAATTTTGCAACAAGAGGGTTTGTATTGTTTCTCCTGTGATTAGAAATAATATAGTAACAAACGAGTCCCGTGTTACTAAAAAATATATGCAATTATAAAACATATGCATTTTCTTTGTGGCATTGAAATGTAACTTTTGTAAAGAATGTGGCAAGATACACAAACCTTTAAGACTTGTATGGCTTACCAAATCATATAGAAAATTTATATTTGTATGTCCTTTTACAATTATAAAATGCGTTTTTAAATAAATACTTTCAAATTTTAAAAATAATTTTTTTATTAAAATTTAGGACTTAAATATGCTCAACTATTTTTTCTGGATATTTTGTTTGGAATTATTTATTCATTGACATTTAAGAATAGATCGTTTTGTCGCAGCTGTTTAGTCTTCGGTTAATTTTAAAGAATCACGAAAAGGTCCGTGGCTCAAACCATATTATTACTCTAGTAAAACAATGAAACATATAAAATAAAAAAAAATAAAGATAATTAAAAAATCGAATGCAATTGAATATTATTTAACTCTTTCAGTCACAGAATTAACTACGAGAAAGACTCAAAATTTCAATCTTTATCTTGAAAGAAAATGCCATGCTCTCCATAAAAATCAAAGGAAATAAATGTTTTCTATAAAGTCAACCAAATGAACTCAGGTTTCCCTTTTTCCGTTTTTCTTTTGACTGAGCACGCATTCACAATACAAGGTCATCATTAGCAACGTTGAAAAGAATTTCTTTAGAGTCATTAAAACCGAAAGTGAATCTGTCCTTGAACAAAAACAATCTTGTCTTCATTTCCAGTGCTATCATTCAATACACTAAGAATTAATGGTGCATTTTAAAGCTAAACTGTTTGAGATGAGTGTTTTCATCCTCCCTTGCTCAGTTAAAACATCCGAAAACGGTAATTGAGTTCGATTTTCCTTTGAGACACAAGGCACTCTTAAACAATGATAAACTGCCCACTGGTTTTGATAAATTAGTTCATTATTTGGAAAAGTGATGTATAATGTTATTTATTGGATTCATTTTTCTTGCTGTTTCTTTTTTTAACGGAAGTAAGATGATGTATTATTAGAAAATTTTGAAAAATAAAAAGGGATTGGAGGATTTAACATCTTAACAAAAATACGCATTTGAATATACTGAGAGTTAATAGTTTCTTTATTTTAACTGGAAATAGATTTGTAGAATTATTTATTGGAATCCTTTAAGAGTTTTTTTTCTCTTCCTGTCAGCTTGTGATGCACATGCATGCTTGATTATGTGCAGTTTTTGAAATAATTGAATGATTAACGGCTATTTACTAACATCGCACTGAAGAAGTGACATGAGAGCTATTGACGAGGAAACTTATAATTTTGAACCTCAGTCAAGTGGCATGGAGGATTTCTGAACTGGCACTTATCCTTCAAACTTCCATATCACGCTAATGAGTATAACTGGAGTTTCGACGGATTTACCATGCGTCAACTCCCTACACGTGGGGTCTTTTGTGATATCAGGACTCGAATCCACAACTCGACGGAACAATATTGGTCACGAGTTCAACATTGTGACCAATAGGCTACCGCAGCACTGTGCTCTTGAAAAAAGAATTACTGACACATTTCAGTTTCTGTGAATTTCATTTACTAATAAAATATATAATAATAGCAAGAAGAATGACAATATTAATAATATAACTTATTTACTTATTATTATTAAGTCGTTCTCAATATATATTTATCTTTTTATTATTTTTGTATTTGAAACATTGAATCAAATTTGTTTGCTTCTTCATTGTCGTGTTCAGTATAAATGCATTAAAATTGACATTCCGATTATTTTATTTTTTGCAAAAATTTTGAATCATATACATTTTCCAAATCAGACAAATAAATTTGAAACAAAAAGTTTGAATTCTTATTATTTTCTTTCTGACTTTGATCATTTTATATGTAACTTTCAAACAAAAATCAGAATTCAACTTTTCTAATGCGTTGCAAAAAAGGATTAAGATGTGTTATTTCGGGAATATAATATTTACAAATAAGTGAAATTTCTGAATGTTCTTTACTGGAAAAAAATGAATTAAAAATGATAACATACCCACTACTTCTAGCTGACGAGTCGTTTGAACGCAACGAAAATACGGCTTATCTGTGGACACTTGGCAAGTGTAGTTTCCAAAACTCTCCATGCTGAGATTCCGAAGAAAAACTGTACTGCTATCAGATTTACTTATCTGAAAAAAAATAATAGAAAGTTTTAATTTTAAACAATCAAAATCAAATACTAGATGTATAATTTAAGAGTTTTTATATTAACTCTTAAAATTTAATTAATTTCGAGGACGTTTGTTTCCAACACCGAATAAAAATATTTTGTAACTATTTCACCACTTATAAATAGATAAAATGATTTTCAAAACTATTCTAAATATTCTAATTGTTTTCTTCTTTATTACATTTGTAATAGCATTAAAATAAATAGGGTATTAAAAATTTAAAAGCAAAATACAAATAGTAATATATATATCTGTGTGTGTGTGCGTTAGTGTGTATAGTCGTATTAAAATATGAATTATGTGTAATTTGAATAAATCTGGAATTTTTCTTTTATTCTAGAATATGCATCGATTATATATATACATAAACTTCATTATGTTATAAACTATGATATGTAATTCTAAACATTCATTAATATGGCTTAATATTCTTATAATTGAGTATCAAATGTTATTAAAATTTGGAAAATATAATTCTACAAATAGCGATTATTGAAAGAAACTACTAAGTACACAGTTAAATAATAAAACTCACAAATAGTGGGCAAAATATTAAATATAATGACTTTTATTAGATGCTATTTTAAATAAAACTATGCATAGTTTGAAAATTCAAAAGCATTAATATATTTAAAATATCAGTTTTTTTATATTATTTAACTAAACATCTCAAAAGTCATAGTTATTTATAATTGGAATAACATATTAACTACGCACAAATTAATGGTGATAAGATATTTTAACATTTATTAATAATCAAGGAGAGGAATTTCACAACTTATCTAATATTCAACTCTTTTGAAATATGTTTAATATTACACTAAATAAAAAGATCTTCATAGCTGAAGCATAGTTTTTATTTTCTACGCCATTTTTAAGTGAGACTTTTAAATATGTAACGAAAGGCCACAAAAAAAAGATTTTCATGTTATTCGAAAAAATTTGAATTTCATACATTTACAATTAAAAATATAATAAGCACTGATAATGTTTTAAATATTTTAAGCAATTGCATTCAATGCAATGAACTAGCTACAAAATAATTATTTTAAATGTACAAAAAAAAGTTATTTCAATCTGTGTAACTTTGTATAATGTACTAATATCGTGATTGGTCAAATTTTCTGAAAATAGGTTGCAAGACACAAGCGCAAAAGCACCCAAATCATAAAAAAAAAAAGAATTGAAACTTTCACTTTATGGAAATCCCTTTCTACCCATTCCATTTTCTTTGGAACATATTAATCAAAGGGAAGCTTTCGAAAACTTCAGAAACGTTAAACCAATGGGTACTGAGAAATGTCACATGATTTAAATTAATGATACAACCCAATAGGGACACACCCTTTTTGTTCTTTGCCTGCAAATTATCAAGCACACAGAAAATAGATGCCGAAGGACCCCATTTTTCAGTCCTATTACCCCGACATAACGAGCTAAACGTGAGATATGTTCCGAATACTTTTTGACAAGCCTCCTTCCATTTTGAGCAGCTCTAATGCTTATGCCTCAGACGCAAATAGAACTGATTTACCAGGGTATATCAAGCTTTAGCACTCTGCATACTGGTCGTATTTAGACAAATTGGATTGAAATAGGTCGAATTGATAGGTTTTAAAAAAGTGTTATGGTCTGGGTTTGCTCCGCTAAATGACGTGGAACGTATACTTTGTTCTTTTAAATTACCCGTTTATTTGAAAAATGACTTAATCATCTGAAAAAGTTTGTTGCGTGGTCGAGTGATTATTAAGCATTGCAACTCATCTTTCATAAGGGTCAAATTAGATTGGAGTATTTTGTAGGAAATATAAGGTAATGCTTGAAAGTCTGTTGGTTGTTAATATTAGATAAGAGCACGTGAAATGAACATTCGAAGCAGAAATTTACTATCTGAAGTATAACTTCATGTGAAGCCCACCTTACTTTTCGTTCAAGCATATTTATGTTTGTCTGAATAAAATATCAAAGTAGATGCATCTTAAAGGTAACAAGTTGATTTATGAGGTTATATAATTAAATTTCTTCTCAAATAATGCAATAGGTGAAAACAAATTAATAGGTTCAAGGATTCTCAATTATCCATGTACACGTAAAAACGACATTTTTCACACCTGTCTAACTTTCTAAAGAAATAAGGCAAACACTTGAAAAATTTACTTGTAATATTCATATATATTTATATTACTTCTCAAATTTGCATGTAATTTTAAGGACATCTTAAAATGATATAAGCGAATACAAATTGGTCATTTTTTCAAAATTGCGAAAATCAATAGTTTACAATGCACAGGATTTGAAGTGAAAAACTGGTCAAAATTTACAGAAGTAACGTAAATTTGTTGAAAAATGTTCATTTCTGAAGTTATATATACGTTCTTATGAAATTAGATGAAAATTATTTTTTAATAAAATTATGTAGAGAATTATGAAGCGTTAAGAAAAAATCCGACTTAAATTAATATTTTTTTGCTATTGATTTGTTTAAAATTGCATACCTAAGTCATAAAGAAATTTAATTTGAATATGTGTGCCAAATTTGAAACTAATATGGCTAAACGTTTCTGAGAATCTAAGTCTTGCATTATGAGTAAAATTAAAAAAAGAACTTTGAAAAATAACAAAAAAAAATTAAACAAAGCTCAGAGTTCCTTTTTCTTCATAACTGTAAATTCTGGTAGTATCATTAAGCTTTTGACATTAAAATGTTTAGAAAGGGTAGATATCTAACAAGTTTTTTTTTTTTTTCAAAAAATCTAAAATTTTGAAATTTAATGCTCCTGAGATCTTTTTAAGAAACATAACTACACTGACAAAAGAGATTAAGTATATAAATTCTCCTAGTATGGAGACATATCACAGCATAGAAACATTTTAATGAAAGGGGATGAAATCGTTTACAATTTCGAAATGTTTTACATATACTTAAATATATTTGAACGAATTAGTATGCTAATGATTTCTTTGTCAAGTAGGAAATTAGCATAAATATCAAAATGTAAGAAAACCATACTCAAAACCTAGTGCATTCAAGCTTAGGATTAAACATCACAAGAAGAAATGAAAATTTACTCATATGGTGTAAAAATATAAATCTAGTGTTAATCAAAGTGTTTGATTATGGTACACTTTAAGGATTTATCCGCATATGGACTAAGAATTCAAATGTAAATATTAAAGAAAGCATGAAATAAATAAGTATAATGAAGGCAGTTTCTAACTTTTTTTCTATTTGAACATTATCTACGCCGTATAGCCCTTGTTATGTATCTTAACGCTACGTTAATACACAATCAATATCACATCTATGCCGAGCAATATAATTGCGATCGTTAAGCAGATATTACCGTTTTATATTAGTATCATCAAAAAATGGCTAATATATGTAAATGTTTAGTCTTAATTAAATATATATATATATATATGTTTGTGTGTGTAAATGTAATAAGCATTTAATTTTAATTGAATATTTATAAGTGATCAGAGAGAGAAATGCTATGTAAATAAAAACGTGCTATGAAAATAATTTTTTTTATAATTTTTATCAAAACTACTTAGATATTATATTTTGATGCAAGTGAAATGTATGAAAATTGAATTATAAACATTTTCCTTTTCGAAGTAATATACTTGCTGTACTTTGTCAATATTTGATGTGCAATATATAATAATATACTTTTTTAAGCAATTTAAAAATTGCAGTTTTAATTTTCAGATTATTCTCATTAAAATTATTGAAAATTAATATTTTTGTTTTGTGAAAATGTTTAATAAATATACATATGTGTAATTTCGAATCGTTTTTAATGTATACTTAAACTAGCACATTCATTTGAAACAATAATGCTACTGATGTTACACAGTTAATTAAATTCCAAATCTGTATATATGAAAAGCTTCTTCACATGCCAACTCTATGTAACGCATGTCCATGTCGAATACTCTTCGATGTAAAAGGATCGATTTCTTGTTTGTGAATTCTATATTTTTTATCAGAAAAATTCTCTAAAATTGTTTTTATAATGAAGTACTTTACCGCGGCGTATCCTTTAGAATTAGTTATTACTATAAGAAATAACCGAGAAATCTAGATAAATTTTACTCTGAATATCAATTGGACCTTATGAACATAATGTTTTAAATTACAGCTATTAATATTGTGACGTTGGGCTATTCGCGGTTTTCTCTTCACTAACCTTGGGGACTTTTAATTAAGATTGATGGCTTTTTCTAAGCAACCTTTACCCAACCAAAAATGAAAAGTGAATATTTAAGTTACAAGCAGGTAGAAATAAAGTGAAACGAGGGAGATAGGAATTATATAAATTAAGCTTGAGACACACGAAAGTGGTAGATTGGTTCTAGCGTTTGACAATTGTTCCAGAGTCGAAGACGGTGCCTAGAATTATTACAAGTTATTGGCTACTTAGTGAAAGTTAGAAGTTAAGTCAACCTCAACTTTACGGTATTGGTAAGAGACTCTGTTATTTTGATATTGGTGGATCAAGTTAATATATTTAGGGCGCTATTTGGGGAGAGCTGGTTACATTTGTCGTTATACTTGCAATTTGTCAATAAATATAATGTTGAAACCTGTGTAAAGTCTTCTAGAACGCTTTATTGGCTTTTAGTGCTAGTGCTTTTAGTTTAGCTATGACACAAGAGGCAAATAGGAATAGTTCGCCGTCACAATATGAATTTGTATGGCTTCTGGAAGGCATATATTGTTGTCCACTGCAGTTTAGTCGAGTTTTAAGTATTACCCTCGAGGTTCGGTAATGTTTAATAATTATTAAAAATAACAGCGATAGAAACTTAATTTTTATACATCAGACTTAAGACTTTTCTTCATAGTCACCATCCAGAGCTATACTTTTATCTCAGAGTTTCTTGACCTTTCGGGTAATCATTGTAGAACTCAACATATTAAATATATCTCCTTCATACTGCGTGTTGCTTCAATTTACGGCTGCGAAAAATTAAACGAATCAAATTAATAGCTGTGATTTACAACAGTACGTACATAAGGATGAATCAATGAGCAAAATAAATTTTATGCAGATATCTCGGCTATTTCTTAGTAAAAATTTACCTTTACACTATCCTTAAGTACAGCCAGCTTTTAAGCAAACAAGTGAATCTTTGTAAAGCTAAAATGTTATTTTAACAATATGTGTGTACAAATTGATAAATTAATAAGCAGAACAAATTTTATGCTGGTGTCTCTGTTATTTCCTAATAAAAATTTTATCATTCCGTACAACCAGTTTTTCAGCGAATTTGTGAATATTTGTGATGGTAAATGTTTTTAATATTTGTAACGCTAAATGTCCTTTTTTATTATTATTAGATATTTTTTATGATAGAATCTTATTTAAATGTTTCCTAGAGATGGAGAATATATTATAGTTCACAATAAACATATTGCATACGTCTATGTTATTTTGTTTTGCAGGAATCTGAAATATTTATGAAGTACAATCGCATTAATTATAATTGTAACAAAAAAGAGAAAGAATGAAACAGATAATTAATTTTTCATTTAAAGGCAGTTGTACAATTTACTACTTTTCTATTAAAAATATAATAAATGAAAATTTACTGTCCTTGTTCGGAAAGAAAACAAAACAAGTAATGCAGCATCTCAACTTACTTATTTATCGCTCATAGTTTTGTTAATTCTTTCAAATAATGTTAGAAGTCTTATGATTATAGAAAAATGTCTTTCCAATTAATTTGTTTCAATAATTTAGTTAATTGTTGAGTCAACGTATTTATTGTAATCAAAATGCAAGTTTCTTTTTAAAAAAATTTAATATGTAAGAAATGAAAAATCAGATATGCTTCAATAAAACATTTGTGTTTATTATTATTATGAGCATTAGAAAACAAAATTATTTTTTCAAATAATTGTGCAACTCAATAATTCCTTTTATGAAAATTGATTTTTTTTTTCATTTAAAGAAAATAATTAAACTCTTGTTAATATGAAACTATAACCATTGCATATAACATTAAGGTAAAAAAAAATTGTTTATTAGTTAAAGAAAAATGAGTATATTGCTACATTTTGCACACAATTCATTGGAATTAAAATGTTTTTTTTATTATCATCAAATTAATTGTACATTTTTTATCATTTCTTAATGGCAAACCGTTTTTCTTATGTCACATGAAACAGAATACTTATTAAAAGCAGAACTAACTTTTGTTGTGCATTCAATTAAATGAAAATGATATTTTTACTCCTGAGTAAAAATGCCTAGTTTACTATTGTAAGCGTTTTCAAATATCTTTATTTTATAAAAAAGTAATTCAAAAATACTTCTGAACCATCATAAGCTTCCAAATACTAGGAAGTCAGTGGAAAATAATATTAAGTTACTTTTTTCAATACTTTATAAATCAAACAATAATCTAAAAAAAGAAAATATTTAAAATTTCTAATGCGTCTGAAATTCTACACGAGTTTAATCAAGGCAGTAAATATTCATAGCTGTTAAAAATAAGTAGCCAAGGAAATTTATCCTGATAAATCGTGAGAAGAGCATATTATGGCGTCTAATAAATAAATATGGCTTCTAAAGTAGACAAGATATTAATAAAGACTTCCAGAGTCAGATTTCTGAGAGAATTTTGCATCGTAAAGAATACCCTTAGCATCATTTATTGACCAGCTAATTTTTTACGTGAAATCGATGCATAAAAGTTTATACGTGGCTTTGTGTCGGATTGTATTAATCGCTTTTATGCGATTGCGATGACCATCCTGCTGCAAGACTGACTTCAAGAGGATAGAGTTTTTTAAGCTTTCTAGAGAAGCGCGCTACAACTCAATTTTCTGTTTACAACAATATTATTCTATTTACTTTTGAAAAGGCGTTTAAAACTATTTATTAGTATTATGTTTCATTCGTGTAATTCTTACTGATGCGCCAACGAATTTATATCGTTATAAATAAAAAATAATACTTTTTCATCGCAAACTGAAATAAACAATGTAGCATAAGAATTAAAAAGTAAAGTGATTAATATTAATTAATATGCATTAATCAATGATGTACAAATTTACGCTTACTGTTTCTCTCTCGCTCTTCTTGTGGCATTTACAATATAAATATCCATATCTGCGGTTTTCATTGTCTTAATCTTTAATTAAATATAAAGATGTAGTGCATTGAATGCATATACACTTACTTGGAACTATTTAAACCGAACAAGAGATCGAACAATTCCTTATGTAATACCTACAATCCTACTAATAAACAATATCTACTAATCTTGTTATTCAAACAATACCAGTGTGTGAATTATTGCAAGCAAACTACATTCTAAATGGAATGCATTCAAGTCTAAAAAGTCTAATATGTAGTCATATTACAACATTAAGGCTCAATACAGAGGAATGAGTTTGAATTCAGACTTGATTTGTCTTTCTTACCATGGATCGAAATTATGAGGTTAATAAATTAGTCTCTCGCCATGAAAGTAAAATTCTTCAGTTTTCAAAAGAAATTTGATTGAATTTTCAAAAACTATTTTTTTTTTTTATTTTGAGAAATTAGATAGTGAATAACTTTTACGATATAAAAGAAATGAGTGGTTTGGTTAAACGATAGAAATGAGTGGTTAACCCACAAAGTCTTTTAGGTTTGAGAAGCTCTATATTGAATAATTTTTTTAAACTGCTGTTTCTAGAAAATGCAACACCATGAAGGAATCATCAGAATCAAATGAAATTCGCAGCAAATGTCAATTATAGGATATTATGCAAATTAATAAAGTTTCAGAGCCATCGCGCGTGCGCGGCGCGCGCAGCTCCCTCTAAATTGATGCTGAAAGCGTATAAATAAAGTGCTGTAGCGGGACGTTGAAAAAAGTCTGTGATTATTTGTTAGTGGCAAACGTTTAGTGAGACCTGAGTATGACTCCACGACGGAAGAATAAGAAATTCAAGCAACTTACGGAGTTTGAACGAGGGAGGATAATCGGCCTTCGAGAAGGAGGATTTTCTTATCGCGCAATAGCAGCTCGTATGCAGCGGAACAGTTCCACAGTGATGCGAGTTTGGAAACAGTGGACCGACGAGCACTGAACAACTCGAAAAACAGGCACTGGACGACAGAAGGTGACGTCAGAGCGCGATGATCGACACCTGCTCCGCATGGCGGTGAATGATCGCACAGCTTCCTCCAGGCAGCTGGCAGCACGTTGGTCTACTGCTACAGGTGTACAATTGTCGGCTTCGTCAATTCGTCGTCGTCTGCTGCGCCGTGGATTGCGTGCAAGGGTGCCTTTATACAGGATTCCCCTCACGGCGAATCATCGACGGCTGCGTCGGCAGCGGGCTCTTGAGCACAGAGACAGGCGAGCTGATTGGCACCAAGTTGTCTTTTCAGATGAATCACGCTTCAATTTGTGGACCCATGATGGCCGTGTTCGTGTTAGACGTTATGCCGGTCAACGCTGCCTTCCTGAGTGTATTATTGAACGACATAGTGGTCGAACACCCGGAGTTATGGTCTGGGGTGCGATTTCGTATCATGGACGATCCAATTTGATACGAATTGAGGGTAATATCAATAGCAACAGGTACGTCCGTGAAGTGCTACAGCCCGAAATCGTTCCTTTCCTTCAAGGCATCCCTGGAGCTATCTTTCAGCAGGATAATGCACGCCCACATGTTGCGCGGACTGTTCGAGACTTCTGTTCAGCACAACGCATGCAACTTTTTCCTTGGCCTGCTTATTCACCGGATATGTCGCCTATTGAGCACGTGTGGGATATGGTTGGTCGGCGTCTCGCTCGTGATCCGCGTCCTGCAGTTTCCAAAGACGAACTTTGGTTGCGCATACAAGCGATATGGAATTCTCTTCCTCAAGCAGATATTCAACATCTGTTTGACTCCATGCCACGTCGTATAGCAGCACTTATTGCAGCGCATGGTGGCTGCACCAAATACTGATTTCGGACGCTTAATTTGTTTCTTTTGTTTTGAAAATTTCATCATTTATTTGTATCAGTACAAGTCGTTTCTGCATTAAATTTCATTTGATTCTGATGATTCTTTCATGGTGTTGCATTTTCTACAAACAGCAGTATACGTTGCTCAGTTGTGCATTTTTCCATTATTAAAATCACAAACCTTGATTTTCAGATTTTAAAAACTAGTTCCCCCCCACTTCTCAAAAATAAGTTTTCCCAAATTAAAGGTTTTTACATGAAATGTAATTTTGAAAACTATTTGACAGTCACGATACAAAGCTGATACTAAATTATTAGTAGTCAAAAGATAATGAGCAGTCAGCCTGGAACCATTCACTTCTGGGTCAAATATCTTTGGTTTGCTACACGCTTATTGGCTTCTGCTATTTCGCATGATACTCTCGTTGCATTACCTCCTCGCGTTTAATAATACCTGCGCTCTTCAGTAGATTTTCTGGTTATTTAAACATTGTTTATCGCCCATTCATGCTAGACAGCCTGTGCAGTTTTTAAAACGTTTTTCTGTATTTCACTTGGTACACAGTGTCATCAAATTTTCGATCGTTAATTTAACCAACTTCCCATCAAGCTAGAGCTTTGAAATTTTGGGAATCGTTCGTACTCGCCTAACAATGCAATATTTAGACGTTTGCGACAGGTATTAACTAATATTTCAATAATTTTAATAAATCAAAATATTCTTTCCTCTCGGCGCTTTTAGGATTAAGGAAAAAATTTCTTTCCCCCTCTGGGAACTCCAGGCACTCCCCACGCCGCAATTCCAATATTTCCAATATTTGGCGCCATATCTTATCACAATAATTTTTTCTGAATTCTGGTTCCTTTTTTTTTAATAGAATGACTTACAAACTTTCAAATGTATGTTTTGATTTTATGAGTATTATGAATTTTTTAATACACTCATAAATGTCTCTTTTTAAGTAAATTTTAAAGTTAAAAATAACTAAGAGTTTTAACTAATATTTCAATAATTTTCTCTAATAAACTTTGCCACCATATAAAAAAGTTGTTTTTAAGAAGATTGGTTTTTATATCGAATTTTTTGAAATGAGCTTAAATGTATTATTGTTTCTGATCAAGAATATAGGAAAAAAATTATAACGATAGGTGAATCAATCTACTGATATATTTCTATAATAATAATGTTATATGATACGAACGACTCATGTAGGAATGTTCTTCGGTATTTTTATGTACGACAAAAGTTGAAATTTTTGTTCAGATGACTTAGCTCCGCGCACTGCAGGTTGACACCGGAGGCTATGCAAGTTGGGCAGGGCTGGTTTAGTTGCTAGACACTAGGTCGAAAAATGTCACTCAAATACAAGATAGAATATATCACCCACCGAAGTGGTGACCTTGGAGCGTCGGCGGCGTTTCAAACAATGACCATTGGGTCCCAATAAAAGTTGCATGGTCGCTTTCTACAGTGCTCTTATCATTTAGATCAAGCCCTCTTGCTTTGGTCGGAGTAATTATTCAAAAGTTTTAACTTCTGGCATTGTTGAAGAAAACCGCCGCAGGAAATTTTTCTTTTTAATTTTAGTTCTATCCTCTTAATATTTTTTTGTACTGTGTATATTTTGTTACACATATATATTGATATTAACATATATATTGAGATTTCCTTTCGTGAAACAAAGTTGTGAAATTTTTAACATTAATAAATACTCACAAATCCAAATGAGATTTTGTAAGTTACACAGATTTAGTTAAGTATATTAGATCATTTCGAAATAAAACCATTAGTAAAGAAAAAAATATTAATCTGTTTACGAATTATTCTTCGAAAAAGCTTTTAAAATTCTCAAATAGTTTTCCTTTAAATAATGTTAAAACAGTAATTATTAGAATATTAATAAAAAAGGATTTCTTCTTATAATATGATGGAGTATCGTTAAGTTTTAACTATCACTAAGAAATAATCAGAATATCTAGATAAAATTTATTCTGCAGATTAATTTATCCTCATATACATACATGTTTTTAAATTACAGCTGTTAATGTTGGTTTGTGTGGCTTCAGAAAACCGCACATTGAAGTAAGCGCATAGTATGAAAAAGACAAAGTTTCTGCTAAGTTCTAAGTTCTTTAATGACGACTTTCAATAGATCCATAAACGCTGAGGAAAATATATAACCCTGGATGGCGACAATGTAGAGAAGCCTTTAGAATAATAAACAAAAATTAGCTTTCTTTCTGGAGGTTATTTTTAATAATGAGTGAAACGTTATGGTATCTCGGGATAACAATTAAAATTTTACGATACTGTGAGTTACATCAATCTACAGCTTCCTGACACCAAACAAATCATACTTAATTGAAGACATTATGCACATAAAGATTATTTCATACACAGAATTTTTTTTCCAGGTATTACAGTTACTTTTAGTAATAATCAGAACTAAATGATACTCTTTTGCTAATAAATAAATCAATTTATTTTCATTGAATTTATGAGTGAATTAATTAAATTAGAGAACTAAATTTCCTTATTTAGCGTATGAGTGATACCTCTAGAATAATATACTGTCCTTAATGTATTTTATGTAGTAATATAATGTCTTGTCAATAGGTCTAAGATCCATTATGCAAGTATCATTTCATTATATATTATCAGGGAATAGTATAATATACATAACATGATTCGTATCTAATATGATACTCTGTGGTAATTCGTGCTCGAGAATTCTTGAGAATAATAAATAAAATTGATGTTTCTATCGCGAGATTGTTTTTAATAATATTTGAAACTTTGCGGTATCACGGTATAATAACTAAAATGTTACGATACTGTGGGTTACCTCAATCTACAGTTTCCAAAATCCAAACAAATGAACATTAATAGCCATAATTTACAACTTTATGTATATAAAGATAATTTAATATGCAGAATAAATATATTGAATATTTTTGTAATAATTAGAACTCCGTGATAACTTATCGTTAACAAATAAATCAATTTTTTCATTGAATTTTGTATATGAATTAATTAAATTACAGAGTCATAATTTAATACTTAGCATATGAATTTAGCCTCTAGAATAATATATTGTCTTAATCTTATTAATCTACGATAGGTCTAAAGTCCATTGTGCAAGTATCATTTCGCCTCTATATATTATCAGGAATAGCATAATACATAATATGATTCAAATCTAATACGATCTTCTATGGTAATTCGCGCTTTCATAAAAGCATTGGAAATGAACCCGTTTGATACCTCTGCGTAATTGTGCTCCCTTGCGCATAGTTTAAATGCAATAGATGTGGCTTAAACGCAGAATATGTAGCATATTTTATTGTAAAGTTCCAATGCGCTTTCACTACTAACTTTACATATTTAAATGATTATGAGGTGAAATAAGTTACATTTAAATGCTAACTTTTAGTTCTGAATAATTTCATTAATAATGACGCAATTTCAATGGGTAGAATGGATTCACGATTACAATCGAGTCTTCTCTACTTGTGACTGTCATGAATACTTTGAAATGTGAAACAAACTTATAGATTGATAATAATAAAATCACTTAAAATTGATGCAGCATTTAAATGAAGTCCTATTTTTATATTATTTTATTTAGTGTTTGTCACACTACAAGTGCAATTTTATGCTTCATATGTTAGGTAAGAGTTTCTGAATGCATTACTTAATTCTTGTTAGTAATTACGAGATGTATTGTTCGTAAAGGTACTCTTATACTTCTATTTTGATGAAACACCTGGAGCACAGATTGTTTTTGCACATCTCTATAGTTTACAAAGAAAACTTTATTGATTAATTCAGCAGCACTTGCAAATTTATTGAATAATGAAGCATTAGAACCTTGAGTTCTTGCAAATAGTTAAGGAGAGACAAATAATTGAGGTTTGTTGGTTTCATAGATATTAATTCCACATATAATTTTTTACTATCTTGAAATTTCTTTAAGTTAATTGAGATTATATATTTTGAGACGATAAGAGGAAAAAGTATTCTACGCTGTAAATAGTATTCAAATGTGATGTGTACGAACTATTGTTAATCTCATTCGAAGAAGTTTATTGGAATTTTTCTATAACACAATGACACATGGTCAAACGGATTTGTAACAAATGAAATATTTGAATTTAATTACATTTCAAGTTTACAGTTGAGAAAAATATTTATTTTGTTCAAATCATTACATATGTGCGAATTTGCTTGATTAAATAATTTATTATCGGAAGAAATGATCAAAAAAATGAATTTTTGAATTAGATTTTGAAAATAAGAGGTGCGTTAAAAAAGAAATGGTTTTTCTCTCCTTGCGAGCTAATGAAGCAAATTAAGCGTCTTTGACTCAAGATGAGTTAAAATATTCATGCGCACACGCGAATTTTCACAGGACAACAGATAGCGTCAGTCGGTCGCAATTTGAATGAAGAAGTTTTCATAATGTTCGTCTGAGTTTGATTTTCAATAAAATGACGGAACGACTTGAGCACAGATATTATATAACTTTTTGCTTAAAGCCCTCTAGTAATACCCAAGTAACAACTATTCGCTAGATTCAACAGGCCTTCGAGTATGATGAATTGAGCACCTCTTTTTTAAAGGTGTGGTACTGCCGTTTCAAAGGTCGCTGCGCTCTGTTAGACCTTCAACAAGTCAAAACGTTACTGTTATTTTCGATTGCGGACTTTGCATTCGGTCATGCAGGATCATTGCATCACAATCCGCATATTTGTGAAAGAGGTGGGAATTAAGAATGTTAGATCGGTACACGGAACATTCCGTTTTGACTGAGACATTAGACTTCCTGATAGCGACAATAAAATTTGTGCCGAAGCGACTCCAGTTGGAAATCGCACGGGACATGTTCAATTACTCAAACAGTGGCTCCAACTTCCTGAAAACATTAATCACTGGTCATTCGTTGTGGTCTTAGTATGACTCGGAAACAAAAATGCAGTTATCATAGTGGAAACATACATCATTCCTGAGATACCCCTCCAAACAAAACGCCCGACAGTTCCTGCAGCATTGTGAAGACCATGTTGATCGTTTTATCTGATTCGCTTGGAGTGTTGCCTCACGAATATGAACCACAATGCTCAACCAATACCAAACAGTACTACCTGGTAGTTATTCGGCGCCTTCGTAATGCCTTAAGACACAGGCACCAAACATGTGGTGGAGAAAAGATTCAACCCGTAGTTCTAGACTAGTTTGTATTGTCAATAGTGTTTGAATCGTGAGTCACCACTTATGCGAAAGTCAGTTGAACCTGATTATTTAGGAAGAATTAATCTGCCTATTTTGGGACCGTTGACTTGTGCTCTGCTGTACCACAGAAGACTGAGACAATTATTTGACAACTTTTTTTTTATTCTAATCTTTGTTGAAGATTTGCAGGAAACGGCTGCCTCATGCTAATCAAAATTACTACCAAGATAAAAAAAAAAAAAGAACAGCATTAAAAATATTTTATTAATGAATTCATTCACTACCGCATTCTCCGAAATCTATTAATAAGAATCCTAATTTTTTCCAAAATTAAACTGTTATTAATGCCATTAGTAAAAAGAGAGAAATAAAAAGTAATAATATATAAAATAAGGAAGTAGATGAGGACAAATGTAAAGTCAAAGCTTCAAACTGTTGCATGACTTATTAAGAATTTCGCAACATACATGTATCTTTATTTAAACTCGATCAAGCTTTTAAAAGTTTTCTTCCCGCAAATTACTATCAAAAGCAAATCATTACATTTTATAAAGATGTCAAATACAGGAATTCTGTTAACTTTGAAATTTGCCCCCCAAAATGGAAAATTATTCAACTGAAGTTCCAGCATATCTGTCGACATCTGATAAGCATACTTAATCCATCAGTATTATCAATTGGAATTCCGAAATGAAAATTTCTCGTGGGATTATTTAAGAGCTTTATTTATTTGAGCACTGGTGTATGACATTTTATTGAACCGTTCAAACTCACAGCATAGTGTTATTTCAAGTGTGCTTCAGTACCATTTAATATGATCTTTCGCCGGGATCATAACCCTGTTATTTAGTTTTAGCTAGCAGTAATCGAAAGACTAATTCGAATTCTAACGAGCGAGTTATTAAAATGGATTTCTAAATATGAGTCAAAATTGAGTTTATGTTACCGAAACATAAATATGGTTGAATAGTTACGAAGGATGAG
>BMAW01089958.1:25141-68339 GCA_019974015.1 Nephila pilipes | reverse complement strand
TTCTAAGGGAACCTTTCTAGTTAGGATCCAGTTACCAGAACTTAGTTGGATTTGTATCCAGTATTCTCAAATAGAATTCTTTAAAATAATCTTTGGTTTAGGACGCAAGTAAGTATGTCCACATTCGTAACACAATTTGATTTTTGATCATTCCAAAACTAGGGAATAACCTTAGTTAAATATTGTCTACACTGACATTATTGAGTGTCTTATGTCTTATAATATAAACAAAGATACCTAGACTGCACATCAAAACAAGTATAGATTTTATTTAATATTTTCTTGTAGCTAAAATTGATTTTCCATATTAAAACCATTTACCCATAACAAGTAATGTTTCTTTGGAATTTATTAAAAAAAACAATTTTTTCTGGACAACATGGTATTTTTGATTTAATAAAGTAAAACAAAATCTGTTTCATATCTTTTTTAATTTAAGCCCTCATCTTTAAGCCATGAGTTTATTACAACTGTCATTCATAACTCGGTTTTGCACCTATTTTAATAATATATATTGGGCAATAAAAACTAATGACAGTTGAAGACAAGTGAAAACAAAACAGTTTATTAATTATCACTGTAGAATAACTAATGTCAATCTATCTTGGATCTCAACCTAACTCACAATCCTATTTTATGAATTAAATAAGAAATTTTATCTTACTAGTTCCCTCGTTGTTGATTCAACAATTCTCTCCGACAATATTAGCGCTGGTTAACATTTTGAGTAGAACTCTCTTCATTCTACGAAACTAATTGAAGCATGTCAACCCGAATCACAACTCTCTGTCTACGAATCGTTTTCCTCTATTTCGCTTCATTTTCCATTAAACATCCATTAACTTCACTTTACTTCTTATTTATCTAATCCTGTTTCATTTTGGAAGGGAAAAATCGTAATTTATTATGCAATTTAAATTACTATAAAGTCCACGAGGTTAGTGACGAGAACAATGCGAATAGCCCAACGTCATAAGTTTATTTTACTTTTCCGATTTGTTTTTAGCTTTGAAAACTCTTTTTTTTTTTTTTTTCAAAAGGGAATTCTTTATCATATAAAATTTTAACAATGATATGAAAGTCTGATTGCTTCGTTTTCAATTCTTAGCCTGTGTTTTTAAAAATTTATTATAGGTTTAAATTTCTACATTGAAAAAGTCATGACTAATTCTTATGCCATTGTGATGTAAGCCAAATTAATACAGTAAAACCATTTCCTTTAAAATAAATCTTTCAATTTCTTTACGTTCAATGAATAGTGGGAATTTGAATTAATATTTCTTCAGTATTTGATTATAAATGCCTAGCAATGATAAAAAAATAAAAAGTTAATCCAAATAATTTTCACATATAAAGAAGATTTCACTATTGGACAGGAAAGAGGAGTTTCACAAATACACCCATATGAGTTACATCTATTCATCTAAGAATGAGAAATTGTTTCTCCTGATCATATCTTTCATGATGAATTGTACGCTATATTAAATGACAAGATGATAAAACGTATATTTTGTCCCAAAGACAAATTGCCTAACTTATCTACATGATAGAATGAGACCGTTATCCATTCTTAAAATAAACTACTCTTGTTACGCTAAATATCATATGACTGCTTTCACAAATGACTGATTGTATGCATGTATATATATATATATATAAGGAATTCATATAATTCATATTTATAAGAATTGTATGAATTTAGAATTACATAATCATAAGAATATTTTTGAACGTACGGGGGAAAAAAAATCTAAAAAAAAATATTAATTGCTAAATCTAAAAAATAGCAAAAAAAATTCAGGAAATCTTATATCAGGAAGAATGTACAAGAATAAAGAAAAACAACCAAGAGAAATTGAAAAAAAAAAATCTTTAAAAACGAGCAAAAGGGAAATGGAATGTTTATCAATGCGGTAATGTCTAGAAAATATTCCTATCTAAGATATCGTTCAGGAAGTCCATTTTCGTTACATTGCGATGATACTGTTCGAAGAGTCTGCGGTTCGCAATATTGAATGATCAATTAAAACGTCTGAATAATTGTTTGAAGTGACAATCCCATTTAGCTTGCTTGCTTTGCACACTGAAAATACGACAGTACGAGATTTCATGCGAAATCTCGAACTGTCGAACGAAGTTTAAAATCCTCCTCATCAAACAAAGTCAACCGAACATCGGTCACAGAGTAATAAATCATTTCCCAAAATGCTGGATATTTTCTAAATTTATACTCTAAGAAATAATTGTCCTAAAAACAATTTTCTAAAGTTCTTTGTGGGACTTTTTTTTCCCATTTTAACATCTCAAAATAACAAGACCATAGTACATTTTAATATAAATAAGAAAATGCTGTACTATATGGTGTTTGACTGAGTTGTTGGATGATGTGTGAATAATGTAGGGCCCAATGATCAACCTACTTAAAAAGCAGACTTCATTTTAAACAAATGAAATTTGTTTTTGTGACATGTGAAGTAAGTTTCCGCAAAGGAAATTTTAAATTTTTTCCCCTCTAATAAATTGTGCTATAAAAATTTGTACAAAATGATTACACAATGGTTTTGTTCACTGTAATGCTTAAATGACCCAAGCAGGAATTTATAAGATGAGTCATTTTCTTAAATAACTAAATATTTTCTTTCATTCTTTGAGTCTAGCCTTAATAACGGAACTTATCTCTTACATATTGTTGAATAAATATAATTTACATTAGGAAAAAAATATGGAACTTTCTTAACCCGCCAGAACAAAAATTAAATAATTACATGCTTTATAGTAACAACCAGATATTGATAAAAATAAATATATATATTGCATTAATGAGAAATATTTTCAGACCGCTTGGAACAGCCAACTGGCACTTAGAGCAAACAAAATAAAATTTAACTTTTCTTTCAGAAACTCGAACAAAAATCTAATCCTTGTCAGCTGTCAATTTGTTCTTTCACTTTTCCATTACACAAATTTAATTAGCATGAGTGAAAACTCTGAAATAAAACTGTTCCATTCAAAAGCAAAATACCCTTCACTTAATCATTATGTCTCAGGAATAAAAAATCTGACATCCAACAATGCAATAAATACAAATGCACGTCAAAGGTACAGTTCCCTACACACACATAAAAAGAACGTCTGCGATCTAACTGATCAAAATAAAACAGCTGCAACACACTTCAACACAGTTACTGCGAAGTTGTCACACTGTGTTTGAATAAGAACCTCAATTGAGGCGGGAAATCACATTACTCGCTTTCGCAACAACTCCGGCGCACTTCCGGCCGGGTAGGTATTTCAAAACAAAGCAAAGTCGTGCCCCCACTGCTAATGTAGGACTCGCCGGACACCCCTCTTACAGCACGAGAACCGTAATTGACTTGACAACACTTAACGGAGTCGTCACGTGATTCGAACATTAGAAGGATGTGATTTGAATATTCTGAATAGCTTGTCGAAACCTGCAGCGATTGGTCTGTCTGGACTCGAACACACTATAGTAGAAAGAAAATGTGTCGTTTATGGTTATGAGAACGAGTTATTGTTATTTTCGGTGTTTTGGTGCCACTGTTACTGGAAAATAATTCAAAAACTTTTCTGAATATTTTTGTCCTAGAATGGTTGTTAGTAATTCTCTTTAAAATTATTAGCGTTAAATGTGTAATATTAACATTTGTTTTCTGCTGCATAAGAGATTAATGTAAAATAAAATTTTCATAGCACTGCTTTTCGAGGTTTTTTTTTTCAAACTAACTTTAACGGTTAGTGTTATGTAACATTTATTACTTCATTATGTTAATTTCTTAAGAAATACTTTAATACACTTCAATAGCTTTTTATGCTTTATTTTATTTAGAGGAAGCAATGCCCTTAAAGGAACTAAGTTATCAAGAAAAAGATTGCCTTATTTTTATTGTATAACCATTCTAAATATATGAAAAAATTTCATTAGCCCTAACTAATAGTTTAATTTAACATCGTGCCAAATCATTTCAATGACTTTCAAAATTTTAATCTGTTTTTTCTCAGAATTATACTTTTCATACGATGATGCATTTGAAATACTTAGGCCATTTTTTGCTATCCTTATGAATATGTGAAATTTTTCCGGGTTATATGTATGTATGTGTGTGCGTGTGTATGTGATTAATCGATTTATGGAATATGGATAAAAGTTTTTTTAAAATGCCCACAATTTATAGTATAGATATATGTTTATTGTTTTTTTTCGTAGAGTTTAATAGCAACAAACAATTGTAATATTATTGAAGAAGATTAAAATTTGTAGAAATAGTTATTTTGAGATATTTCGGGAAAAATCACAATTTTGAATAATTGCCTCAATTTTTTCTCCTTATATACGCATTCAGTGCGTGTTCAAGTATTATGAAGGTAAACACATTCTTCTGAATAGTGAATTTTAAAAAAAAAATATTTTCTCTTGTGTGCCTTGTCCCTTTAAAGATACCTGGACATCCTCGGAATTCTGGAACTTTAAATCTAAGACTCCTTGTTTTTATGATATATTTCTTTGCAAAATATTAACAGAGCTTTGATTTTTTTTGAATGTCTTATAATGAAATTTCAGTCTTTCTATCTAATTACAAAAAATATTTTTTTCGTCATAAAGATTTGTTCCCCTTATTTGAATATGGACATGTTTTGTGAGATATATTTGCATTTAGGTACTATTTTTAAAAATAATATTGCATAAATATGCAAAATATTTTGCTCAGCGAATAGAAAACTATATTCAAAATATAATGAATCTACTTAATTGATGATATTACTATATAGTTTCTTTGAAAAAGTGATAGAGCTTCATAATTCTGGAATTTTTTTATTTATTTATTTTTTCCTTTTTTACATACAAATTTATTTCTTAAAAATTAGGTATTAGTTAGAGAAAAAAATATTTTAGGTTCATTATATTTATAAGTACCTTACATAGAAGCATAAGAAATATCAAACCGTATTGTGAGATAGTTTTCTTTAAAATGGTACCTAAATGCAAATATATCTCGCAAAACATGTCCATATTCAAATGAGAAGGGAGAAAAATCTTTATGACAAAAAATTATTTATACAATTTGATATAAATATTGAAATATCATTATAAAGCCCACGAAAAATCTAAGCTCTACTAATAATTTGCAAAGATATACATCACAAAAACAAGGAATCGTAGATTTAATGTTCCAGAACTCCACGGATGTCCTGGTACCCTTAAGACTCCAGTCTACCGGCCATTTTGATTTCGTCAGATTTTCGTTAATCCTATGGAATTTCAATTTCCGTTCTGAAATCCTTACTATTTGACCTATTTGAATAAAATAAAATGCTTTTGAAAGAGCAAAAAATAATGAAGGCTTCTGTGGAATTACTTTTTTCTTCCGATTTTTAAAAATATTTCCCCCTTTTTTATTGATTCGTTTGTGAGTTGTCCTGTCTTTAAGAAACATTTTTAAAAATCAAGGGAAAAAAATAATTCCACAAAAGTCTTATTTTTTTTATTTATTTATTTATTTTTTTTGTTCTTTCAGGCGCATTTTATTGCATTCAAATAAATCAAATAGTAAAGTAGGAATTCTATTGGATTAACAGTTCACTGAATAAAAAATCAAAATGGCCGGTAGACTGGAGACTTAAAATCGAAAATATGAAGCTTATTTTCAGATAGAAAATGCGTCAATATAATAATGTATTTAATATCACACAAAGCAGGAACATTTCAATATGTTACTTATTGCTGTGTTTTTTTGGAAACAAAATTTAATTTTTGTATACATAATATCTCGTGTAATGTCTTTTGCATACTATATGTCTCGTGTTTAATGGGACCGCATTACTTTATGCAGTCTAAATCACTGTCCGCAAGCCCAGCTTCCAGACGCTTAATTGTCCTATTTTCAAAAACTGCAATCCATTGTAAAAGAGACACTAAAGCACCTGTGACATTTTCTTTTATGAATAAGTTGAGCTCTGTTGAAAAAAAAACACTGTTGCAAGTAGAAGTTCGTAGAGATTTGTTCCTATTTGAAATCGCATCAAATGTACTTAAAGCTGTCTTACTGATGTTATTCCAGTGGTCAAAGAATTTAGATAAAAATCCATCTTGTAATGTAAAGGAATAGCATTGAAACATTTTTTTTCGACAACAAAAGGCTCAAACGTTAATTTTATATTCTGACTACGCTATATTTTACAGAATAGCGTGTTTTACA
The DNA here is from genome assembly GCA_019974015.1 of Nephila pilipes. Classification (NCBI taxonomy): domain Eukaryota; kingdom Metazoa; phylum Arthropoda; class Arachnida; order Araneae; family Nephilidae; genus Nephila; species Nephila pilipes. The sequence continues at coordinate 62,121 of BMAW01089958.1, read as the reverse complement.
ATTTTACTCATTTCTGTCTGAATCATTCCTATTTTTCTGCTGTAAAATGTATTCATTTTTCATCTCCTATACTGTAGTGCTAAATGGGTTTTGAAATTTACGTGATGAAATGAAAAATGGCACATTTTTGTAATGTTCCTAAATTTTAAGTTTCCTACATCCCAAACGGATGTACGTGTTACACTATCACATACTGTCAGTAAAATTGAAACAATTATGTGTCTGGAAATGTGTACATGTCTCCATTGTTTTCTTTGGCAGTATGCGAAGACAGTCTTAGAGAAATTTATTCTGCAGAAGACATTATATGATATAGATTTCTTATTTTCAAGAGTTTATTCCTCTTCATTTCTATAATATATTTAAGAAACTGAGAGAAATATAAGTTTCCTTACATTCACGTACTAATATCTAAAAATTTGCATATGTCTCGTTTCGAGGGAAAAAAATAAGTGTGATATTCGTAATTTTTAATAAAAAATTACGAAATATACCTCTTTAAGGAAATATATATATATATATATGATCAGCTTATATAAAATACGTTTTATATTATTACTGTATCATTATGGGGGTTTGTAAAACAAATACTTTATTTATTCAAGTATGGAATATTACTACATTTTAATGATACATTAGTTTAAACATACATATGAATCAAAATCATACAGACTTCGATTTTTGTTAAAAAAAATATTCTCAGTTTAAAAATCGCTCCGAATTTGTACTTTTTTTTTTATTTAACATGACAATCTGAAGCACCCCGCAATCTAAAACTTCATAAAACGGTTACCATATTTTTGAATTTTTGTTGGAATCCTTCAACTATTAATGGATGAATAAGTTCAGTATTTTTTTTCAGTAATACATTCTTACAAATCTAATGTCTAAATCTGTAGCCATATACCAGTTAAATCTATATTAATCGTAATTGAAAAACTGTTTATCTTTCTGTTCAATTTATATTCTAATGCTGTTTTTTGTTTTGTTTTGTTTCTAATCGTATTGTTATGTTAAGTGCTCAAAACATTGAAGTCGCTCTACGAAATTAAAGCGCTTAAATATATCTTATGTAAAGTATTTCTTTTTTTATGTAATTCAGATTAATTTTTTATAATTTTTCATAAGAAGAATTGATACGGTAAATATCAGAAAAGACCGATTATATTTTCTTGCCATAATCAAAAATTTTAGTAATTACTTAAGTATATAATATTATTTTTGTTACAATTAAATCCTTTTCTGCTAATTATCAAAAAGACCAATATCATCTTCTCAGATAATGTGTACATAAACAACTCTATATTATATTTTTGATGTAAATATTATAATGTCTCATGATTTAAAAAGCATTCCGTGTACATTTTTATATTATGTATAAATAGTCTCAAATACTCATGTTATGTTTATTTAGGGATATCTAGAAATAAGGACTATGGATTTAATGAAAGTAAATCATATAACTCAAATTAACGTTTACAACATTATTGCAAAAACAATAAAAAACGCTGGTGATGTTTTTTTGCTGTAGACAGTTAAGTGGGATATTAATGGTTTAAATATATGTAGGCAAATAAAAATACATTTAAAAAAATGTGAGAGAGGCTTAAAAAGTACATTTGTGGTGATATAAAGTGTTATTAATTTGTTACCATCTGTTAAAAAGAGAGAAAAAATGACAGTAATCATCTACAAATGAACTCATACACTGAAAAAAAATATTTTAAAGTGTTTATGCATATCTATGAATTAGATTGCTTATTTATTAAAATCCCTACTAGAAACAAAACGAGGAGTTTTATGGTCGGACCTAGTAATTTTAGACCTTGGTTAAGTTATAACAACACACTTGAGCTCTCTTCTCTAAATTCTACACCATTCCAGATTGAGTACTTTGAGATTCGACAGTGTTTACGTGCAACAGCATTGCAACATGATTCGGGTCCATACTTCGACTGAAACGACGATGGTTTTGAGTTCGCAATCATGACGTTTCGGTTACGGTTATAGTGACCATATACATTTCATTAGGAAGTAGTATGTAGAAAATTGGAAAGAGCTGCTGATATATATATTATATATATATATATATACATATATATAAATTCATGCCTACCTACAAAGAAAACTTTATATATATATATATATATATATATATATATATATCTGTATATAATTAAATAGAGTAATTTTTTAAATGAAAAATAAATTGCGAAATTAGCTCAAAAGTTAACATCAGAACAAAATGTGAATATCACAACTGAGCCATTAAGAAACAAGATAAATCAAACCAAAAATAGACAGTTGAAAATTTCAACTGAGAAATGAATTGTAACACATTATAAAAATTTAACAATAAGAAAAGAATTACAAATTCAGAAGAAAGTAATTAAACGAAAAATAATTAGACAAAAGTCAGAAATATTAGAATAATGTAGTGAAGGAAAACATTAAAAAATATTTAAAAAGATAGATGAATGGAAAATAAAACATTTAAAAGTGTAACAGATTTTAGACTGTTGTACTAGGTTATTATTATTATTAGCCAAAATATATCCATCAACAAAATACATTATTAACAAAATTGGATAAATTAACAAAAATATAATTGAAAAAAAAATGATTGCAATTTCAAATAAATTAAAAATCAGTTAAAAAAAAAACAATACCGACTATATTAAGTCCTTAAAAATAAAAATTATGAAACAAAAATGTAATTAAAATACAAAAAAATAAATAAAAGAGCGCAGTATTTTTACATGTAGCTATCAACACATGAATGGAAACAACAAGACATGGTGCCCAAAACACACACAAAACTAAACAATCATTTGGAAATTAACATTTAAATTCCCTATATATATATATATATGTGTGTGTGTGTATGTGTGTGTGTAAGATAAAGCAATGAAATTATCATTCAAAAATATAAAAGTAAGAGAACATTTCAAATCCAAAATCAACAAAAAACACATTTATAGAATTACGTAAAAAAAATGAAATTGAATCAAATTTGAAACTAAAAGAATAATTTGAATACCCAACAAAACAAAACATACACATTCAGACTGGGAACTGAATTGTAGGGTTAAACTAGTTCTATGGCACCAATCTTCCCCCAATGCATCTTTTTGGGTAAAAATGGATTACTCCCAAATTCAATTTGTAATTTAAATTGTTTTGATTTTTTTCCAAACAATAAAACATTATAATTAAATATTTCCAGTTAAATATTTTAAACTTTAAAAATTACATGCATGAATCCTTGTTTTTCATGAAAAATCAATTCAAATTTCACAATTGTAAAGTCAAAAAATCGAAAAATCATATCTTTGACAAGTGATCATGAACTTTAGTGCAATAAATAGGCTAAGGAATTTTTTTAAATGAGGATGTCCGTCACCATGCACTGTAGCCAGATAAAATTTGGAAGTCAATAGTACTTAACTAATTTGAGCGTAAAAAGTTTCAATACAGAATATTTAATAAAAATCCATCGATAAACCAAACATGACCAGAAATCATATTAAATGTTGCATAAATTAGAATTTTATTTGTTAAAATTATTTGAAATTCAATTGAGTGAAATATGTGTCTGTAAATGTTTAATAATACAAAAATGCTTCAAAATATCTTCACAACTAGCTGTCTTTGTGATCCTAATGTTGTGAGGTGGATTTGTTTTGAAACGAAAGTTTAAAAATTAATGAAAGTCCTGAAAGGTAATAGCCCTCATGTATAAGATTATTTTTTTTGAATAAGTCACCAAACCAGAAGATATTAGAATTAGCTCTTACTCCAAGATGTAAATATTAAAAATACATATAAATCAATTTATGAAATAAAGATTATATTGAAAAACCTTTATTATATAAAAATGTTTTAGATGTCAAATACAATATACATAATGATATTTCAATTTCTGCCAGAATCAACTAAGAACTCCTCATGGAAAATCTTAAAAACACATCAAAATAAACCATAATATAAATTATTGGGAATATATCTTTTTAAAAAATCTAATTGATAATCGAATTCATTAAATTATCTTATAAATATCTTGATTTTATTATATATATCTTTATCATTTGTAACTAGCAGTTTATTACGATGCAAAAAGTTTAATAACACATCGATCAATAACTCCCGAGACTAACCCAGAGATGGCGCTCGTAGTAAACCAGTAACCAGGTCTTTCTAGAGTACTAACCTTTGCTTCAAACGTGTCAAAATTTTAAGTCGATCGGACCAGGAAAAAGGTTTTTTGAAGTGAAGTGAAAAAGGTTTTTTCCAAGTGGGTGCCGCGATTGCTTTCGATGGAACAAAAACAGCAACGAGTCGATGATTCAGAAAGCTGTTTATCGGTTATTTACTGCAACAAAAAAGATTTCATGGAAAAAAAAAGAAAAAAGAAAAAAAAAAGAAAAAAAGAGAAAAATCAGGAAAAAAAAAAGATTTGAAAGCATTAACGATCGTGCTCACACTTAAAGGTATAAAAGGCTTATGTTGATGAATAAAAAAAATTTTTGCAAAAAAAATGTTTTCAATGTTAGACTCGGGAGTTATTGATTGATGTGTTACAATGTTTCTGTACATGGAAAAATGAATATTGCTTTCCCAGTAAGGCATTTTAATTATCTTAAACCCGAATGCATCTCTTTTATCAAATAAATTACTATAAATGATGTGATCCTTTTTCTGTAGCTCTGTATCCAAATATTTAGTCCCATCCGTATCTGAGTTTGTCTGCAATAAAATCAAATAATTAGGATAATAATCAATGTTCGGTTTAAATCTTTACATTTACTAAAATTTATTATGTCGTCTATATATGTATATAAAACATAAAGAGAGTTGTTAAGGTGGTTTGATTCTAATAAAAATGTAAAAACAGATTAGCTAACTAGAATGTTGCTAGCCGGTCCACCCTGTGCTATGCCATTTATCTGCTTGTATATTTGCTTATTGAAAAGTATATAATTTTCCTGCAGTACTAATTGTAAAAGGTTTTTAAATTTGCTCATTTTTATAGTATTTTTATACCATATTGATTATAGAGTATCATCATAACTCTAATCATATCCTATATATCAATGGAATTAAAAAGATCCTGAAAATCATAACTGTAGATTGCTTGTATCTGTGTATTGTCTATGGAATTAATTAATTCTATACTACTAATAATAATAGCAGTTTGCTCAAGCTTTTCTAAAATATTATTTAAGACATTCTGCAAGATTTTAACAGATTTAGTTATGTATGTAATATATTCATTTGTAATAGTTCTGAATTTAATTGGGTTCTTTTGGAATTAAGGAGTTAAGAAAACATGAGGGAATTTTTTTATTATTGAACTGTAAATCAATTTCTTGTGAAATGCATCTAATCAATTAATAATTTCTCTGTCTTTACATTTTGAGAGAACAAAAGCTTCATTATCCGGGAAATATTCATCCATCCTTTTGAAATAAAATTGCTTACAGATAAATGTAAAATCTCCAGGAACTTTATCTACATATACAATTATAAAATTTCTTTTATAAATTTTCTATAGAAGTTCTAATAACTTTGAATTTTATTCCATTTATAAATCTATAAGAAACATTTTTTAGATCATTGCAGTCTCTATTCTTAAATTTCTTAAAGATTTCATAGGGCGTAGAATATTTGATAGCTATTTTGATAATAAAGTTATCTAGATCCTTACATATTTCTTTATATATATATATATATATATGATTGCAATTGGCAATTAATGATATTATTTCACTAATAAATAAAAGAAGAACTCTTTTTTTTTTTACTTCAATTGAGTTAATTACACATACACATTTTAAATTCATTTCTAAAAGTACTCTTGATGACACATAAACCTCTAATCCCTTGCCATAGAATAACGAAAACATTAGAATTGGAAACGTTAAAATTTTTAAAAAGGTGCTTCATAAAAAATATATTGCATTGATTTATTTTAGAATTAATAGAATTATTATATTATATTTTTACATAAGCGTAAGCTATTGCTTGCTTCATTCGTAAGCTGCCATATACATTCGGCAAACTTAATTAACTCACTATTATTTATTTTGAAAGTTCTGAGCATACTTTAAAATTCGCGTGTAGTCTTTCTATGAAATATTTTAGAATTTATTAAAATTAATGAGATAAAAATTGAAACTCTCCACACCTAATGAAAAAATCCATAAACTGTGTTCTAAACTGAGTTATTGGCTTCTTTCCAATCTTTGAACGTAAAGTATTCTATTCGCAAGTTGGTGAAACAAAGTCCTAACAAGAAATTTAGCAATACTGCAAGTGACTGAAAACGTTAATGATGTAAAATGATGATTTTATTCCCTCTAACTTCTCATCATTAAGCCGAAAAATGCAAATTATTCTGTTTCAGTCATTGTATGTTATTTATAAGTATAGTTTTAGTATATTTAATGAGCCGCATAATGTGACACGCTAGTGTAAATAATTGCTTTGGTTTTGTTTTTGCATTTTTGTAGCTAACATTTTCCCTGTAACAAGATACAAAAGCATTTTACTGTACGCTTCAAAGATATGCACTAGTTTCAGCAATGTAATTGCACTGTACCTATACTCATTATAGTGTGTATAATTTTATATTATTAAAATAGTTTTAAGTTATGAAAACAAATATTTTTAATATTCGTTCTATTCTTAAAGGATATACTATTGCATTGCACATCGAGATATAAGTGATATTATACACATGAATTTTATTTATAGTCCAATATTAAACTACAATCTTGGCATTCAATATACTCATATGTTACTTAAATCAGTCATTGTAGTTTATACTTAACTGTAGTAGCAAGCCTTCAGCCTGAACCCAAAACGAGTTTGTCATTGTAACGACAATCTCGTAGATATTCATATATAGATTAACTAATATTGGCACTATATATGTTTATAATGAGTATCAAAAATTTGAAAGGACGATTTTGTTTCCCATTTTCCTTTAATTGCGTCATCCCTAATTGAAACTAGTCAGTAATTAAATAAGAGGTCAGACAAAAAAAAAATCAAATAGGTTTCATTTCGCTTTCCAAATATTCAGTGACGTTCGGCTACTTACGCTTTTCTCTTCGCTAACCTCGGAGACATTATAGTAATTTGAATTGCATACAGTTACAATTTCTTCGAAACCCAAATGAAACATGATTAGGGCAAAGGGATGAATATAGGAAGTACAGTGCATTGAATTAGATATAATGATATATATAAATGAAATTGAATTGAAAGGAAAATGTTAAGGAGATAATGTATAATGGATGGCTGATAATTATTAGTGAACTGGATTGACGTATCGTAATTAATATTTTGAATTGAAGTGGTTTTTAATGTGAGTACTGCAATACGAAACTGCATTTACTGATAATTGTTGGAATTAGGAGTGAGTTGTAGATTAAGCCTTCCTTTTAAAATCATAATCTAGGACTAGCAAATTAAGTGGGATTCGAGATTGATAGCCTTATCCCTTCTTAAGTGATAAATAAAAATAAAATTTTATCTTATTTTTGTGTACTTTCAATTGGAGTCTAGTATTTTTGACAATTTAATTAGAAGAAAAGGTGGCATTAGAATTAAACGATGAAGGATGGTCGTCACAAACTATTCGCAGTTCATAAATGTTATCACATTAGTCCTATTCTCTACACTTCAATATTTGTAATCTAATTTACATATGTCACGGCGTATTTACTAGAAAAGGCTCTCAAATCATATATAGTCATAAAAAGTTACGAAGCGGTTAGTTGAAGAGAAGTATACAAGAGAGTCCTGTTATATGTCTTAAGATATTTAATGTTTGATCCAACACTTTCTGATGACAATAACAAGAGGAACATTACAATAAATGTGTTTGAAGGACCTCTTCATCTGCAACTAAATTGATTCGATTCATTGAAGTCATAGTAACGAATAGCTAAATTTGTATAGCTTTTCTTTCTCTAATATTTCTGTACTCGTAAGAACTAATGTTTTAATGTATAAAGCAGATTACAAGATATTTGACGCTTGGTTACACATCCAAATAAACAATTTTTTAAGTGAAAAAGTGCTAAAAATATTAAATAGTAAAATATTCTTTAAAGAAATTACTTGATATTGGGACTAGAGGGAAATAAACCTATTTAAAGTTGTTCAAGGTTTAATGTTATGTGTGTGTCTTTTACGTTTGCTTAATAACAAACTATTTTCTCTGAGTTAAAAGTATTTGACAAAAGATGTCAAGATTAAATATTCATTTATAAAATGACTTATTATTACACCGAATTAAAAATAAATGATAATCATTTCATTATTGATACCAAAACCATTTCGAAAAATCATCATCACTAAAAAACTTTTAAGAATATTGGATGTCAAAATGTATTTGTCTAAAAACTTTCACGAATATATTTCTTAAGCCTTTTATTGAGCGATGTATTTTACTGGTAAAGGTGTATTGAAATGAATTTGAAATTGAGACTGGGTTAAGAAAAGATATTCTCTTATTTAGCTTATTAAATAAAATTATGACAATTTTTTTCAGGACCGCATCTGTGGAGAAAAGTATGCTTATCAACACCTATTGAGTACTATTCAAATATGTATTATTTAAAAATCATATTTAAGATAAATATTTTATTACGAAATTTGATGTTGTTGGTAATCATACTTCTATTTACCTTATGAAGGGTTAATATACAAGAAAGGAGATCTAGAAGATATTTAATTAATTGAAAATATAGTTCCACTTCTCATTAAAACATACATATGTATAAGAACATATATATTTTTTATGAATTAATTCTACATTACCTATAGTTAACAAAATCTAATGTAAATCCTTTTAACGATGAGGACAGAAGAAAAATTTCATCTGTGTCATATTATTCGTAGACCAAATATATCGCATCTTAACTACACTTTATAAAGAGTTTAAGAGAGCTTTTAATGTTCTCTAGGACTCATGCTCGCTTGTATTCATTTTCTATGATGCCTTTACTACCGTTATAGCTTCCGTTAAAAGCTCATTTAGTAAGATTTATTCACTAAATTATATTTAGTGTTAAGGTTTATGTTCCTACAAATTACATAAATTGTGCCTACTTAGGATAGTTTTAATATCATAAAGTAACTCTCTGAACTTAAAATGAGATAATCGTCTGCTTACTGTAGCTTTAACTATAAAGGTGAACATTTATTAAGAATCTAATTTAATTTCAAGTGTTTCTTAAGTTTCCTAAATTCGTTATTAAATTCTAGAGAGCTGTACATTATTTTTTTTTATATTCGTATGTAATTCGAATAAAATGACTTTAATATTTCAATAATTCAAATTAAACGCTATGCACAAAACAAAGACTAAAGGTAGTTTATTTTATTGTTAATATCATTCATCTGAGCTATAATTTATTCATTTTTGTTACAAATAAATAGAAAATGAAGATTGCGCGTACATTAAGGTATTTAACTTCCTTGAAAACTGAAATTTTCTACAAAAAATAAATTTATTTAATGATTTAGTTTAAATGTTTAATATCTTAGAGCTTCATAATTGACGCTATGATAAGTACAAAATAAATTAATGGCATCTAATATTAAATAATACTTATCCGCAGGCACAGGGTAAAGTTTTAAATATTATTGAAAAATAACCACGATATCTGGGTAAAATTTATTTTACATATTCATTGATATTCAAGCACATAACGTTGTAAATACAGCTAATAATTTTTGGTTTATTTCATTTCACAAAGTCGTATATTTGTGATGTTGGGCTATTTGTGATTTTCTCCTCACTAACCTCGAGGACTTTCTGGCAATGTGAATTGCATGTAATTAACAATTCTTTATCAACCATCATTGTTATATAATCAACATTCATTTCCTTGATATATAATCGAAACAGAATTTAAACTGGAGAAAAAGAAATAAATGATAACAACGAGCTGATAGTTATTTATAAATTGTATTGAATTATCGTAGTGAATCATTTGGATTGCTTTGATTCAATCCTAGTTATAGAAATAAGAGTATTAATTATTAACAAGATGTGAGTGAACCAGAACGAGTGATTTGGCAAGATAAAGCTTTATTATTAGAATATAAACTGTTAATAACCGAGTGAAGATGGATTCGATGGGGATAAATTGATAATATATATATACACACATGCATAGTTAGATAATAAACTGTATATTGCCTTTTCTTAAGTATCTTTATATAGAGCTTTGAATTCAGTATATATATATATATATATACAAGATTTTTTTTTTCGTATTCTTTACACTTCTGTATGTTGTCATCAATGTAATGTTATACATTTCTCCCGCGTTTCTTGACCTTTCGAAAGCCATTATAGTGGAACTCACAGACCATTGAATTCTATCTTCCCCATGCTGCAGGTTTCAATTTATAGCTGCCTGATATTAACATTAATAGCCGGAATTCGCCACATTGTGTACATAAGATTAAATTAATATGCAGAATAAATTATATCCAGATGTCTCGGTTATTTCTCAGATATAATTAAGACTCTACAATCTCCCTTGTATATAATCAATGTAACTGTTAGATTTAAATAAGTTTTATAAGAAAATACATCTTGGTAAAAAACTCAATTGTTAAAAAATAATGTTACAAAACTTAAACATGAAACTTCGTTGCAATTGATTCCATGTAATTTCAGAGATTCCAAATTAGAACTGTGAAATATATAAGATTTAATAGTATTTTTTATGTTATATGCGAGTAAGAAATTTCAATAAAAACCTAAGAGTTTTTTTTTTTTTAATTACAAAACATTAGCAAGTACTCTCCATGTAATAAATTTCTTTACATAATAATTTCAAAGCATTATATTTCCATCTCGTAACATCTATCTAATTTACATCGATATCAATTTACAATATATTTAAGCATTCTCAAGAACTTCAATGTTTGAGAACACATATATATATATATTCTTCAAACAAATTATAAAAATGTAACGCGTTATTGAAAAGTAAAAATAAAAGCAAAATTTTAAAAGTTTTAACACATATTATTTTAAAAAGATTATAAAAACATTCCTTATTAAAGAAGATATCAGTTTACGAAAATTCCCCTCTATTATATAATTTTAAATAAAATTTTCTATCTGAAAGAATCAATTTTGTATAAACTGTTTGTTTATAGTAAAGAAAGTATATTTATCAAGAATATAATTTCGACTAACGGAATCCCATCTGCTACAAAACGTAAGTGTTTATATAGCCTGAAACAACATTTGGAAGATAAGTCTTCGACAACCAGTTACAGATAACAACACTCACTAAGCCTAAATGTCTCTCAATTCCTGTTCGCATCAGTGCTCTTCTTTTTTCGAAGAATAAAGCCATTTCAAGATGACGAGGCATTTAGTAACACATTTTCAAAGCCATTATCTTGGCATCTATTAAGGAATAAAGCAAAGATGACTCTTCGATAAAATCCCTCTCTAATATTTGTCAAATGAGGCAGAGATAGGAATTAGAAGAATTTTTTTTTTCTTTTCCATATCCTCCTTATTTTATTTCTCGATTTTATTTTCTTTCTCATTTCGTACATTCTCAGGTCTTTTTTACCTTTTTTTTTTTTTTTGTAAAAAAAGAGGGTGTTAACGTAAAAGAGTTCTTTTTTTGTTCTTTTTCGTTTGAGGCTATGAGTATATTTCGAGTGCATTTAATGAAGATGTCTTAGAGAGGGAAAGAAAGGAAAGGTAAAAGGAGGAAAATGGAGTTACTTCCGTTTATTTTTCCGTTGAAAAAATTGGAAGCGAAAACTGTTTTTGTTCTTTCTCTATTACTCAGTTCATAACTTTATTGCTTCGCCGTAGAACTTCCTTAACTTTATCATCGCATGCGAGAGACCTGGAGCCTCTTGAATTATTCAGTTTAATCCAATCAACGGGTACTTACAACGTGGAAAATGTTACGTGTTAGCTTTCGTTTCAGCTCTCTTTTACTGTTCCTAAAGGACTAAACTGGACCCGAGATATAAGGTGAAAAGGTTACGGTGTTTCATTTCTAGCAATTACCTTTTTGTTCCAGAAAAAAGTTTATCATTGTGTACTCAAGTTACAACTTAGTATAGGCTCATATAAAATGATGAAAAATTAAGGCGTTAAAATAATGTGGTTTACTACAGTAGATAGATATTTATAATGCATGAGTACAAAATACTTCTTTTGATATCATTTTCCTAAATATTAATAAATTTTATGGATAAAGCAATTTTGGAATAAACGCACTCAGAAGAATCGAGACGTTACAAAACATTTGCCATTTAAAAAAAACATGTATGCTTTCTCTTTTTGTAATGGAGATAAAAAAAAAAAAAAACATTTTTTATTTATTTATATAACACAAAAAATGAAGTAGATAAAACAGCTAAAATTATTGTAACATTTTATTCAGTATGATATAATAAGTAAATTAATTTACTTTCAAAATTAAATTAATTTTTTTGAATATATTTTCATCACTTTTACGGCTTGAACTGCTTTAAATTTCTTCTCTATTAGTGCTGGTTTCATCTTGGAGAATAGACATACGAGGAAAGTTTGGTGAATGGAGACGATCCTACATAGAAATTTTTTGCTTGGCTTTCAATGTCTTCACAGACATTTCAGTATAAGCCATGTTTTCCACAATTTGGGCCAAATTTTCCACAATTAGTGCAAAATCTGTCAAAATATTCTTTGATGATTAATATGATTTCAGCAACTGCACATATACTCAACAGACGATCTTTTCGGGTCAAAATATTGATTTTTTTCAATGTTTCCGTCCTTCGTTGACCTGGACGTGGATCATCTTCAATCTCTTATGGTCTCTATTTGACCATTTAAGTACTGCACAACCTTAACGTAGAACAAAAATGGAGTCTCGGCGGAGGATTTTCTAGTTTGACAAATTTCATTTCAAAGAGTTACCCTTTTGAAACACTGAAACTTTCTCCGGCATGGTGCAGAAGCAAGGTCTGACACGAACGAAGGTTACGGTCAATCTACGGAGTCCGAAGTCCGACTCCGGGATAATAATGAGAAGAAGGAATTGCGTTTGACTTGCTGTCATGTGCCGTTTGTGTGTTGATTCGTTCGTTCATTTTTTTTTTTTTTTTTGCTTTAACTCTTAAGCATTTATTCATCTATATATAGTTCACAGTTTTTTACTATATTTTTCTTTCCTTTTCAAGAGAAAGATTATAATTTAATACTTTTTTGTATGATATAGGAAATATCTTTTAGCATGAATTATTCCAAATGAATATAATTTTAATGTTTTCGTGTTACTTCAAATACTTTTCCAGAAAAGGAGCTATTACTGAATACCTTTCTGGGCCAAAGTATCGTGTTTATATTCTTCGTACAAATGAATATCCCATCAAAGACCTATTTTATTTCAAAATAAGTTTATTTAAAATTGTTCGCATTGAATCTAAAATTATTTTCAAAAATATCACAAGTTTAATTTTGTAAATTCCGAGTCATTGGAAATCTTGAAATATCTTACAATAATTTTTTAGCAATAAAGGTTATGAGTCATACGTATGCACTGACTCGATATGTTTTGGTCTGCATATTTGTAACATAACTCGTAGGTCAGTGCAATAGGTAGTTTGAATTGTCATGGTGTCGTACTCTTGGGTGGCACTGTTTCCGTCTAATCGGGGATTTAATTCTTAATGACACTAAAAAACTGTTTTCTAGAGAGGCACGTTCAATCTTACGGACTCTCTCGTAGTCTTGGAGAAGTGTTTTGGATAGGGAGGAGCCAGCTAATGCAAAATCATTGTCACTAGACTGAAGTTTAAAATTACGAGATCCGTTGCCAACAACTCGCATTGTTTTTTGGTGAGACTTTAATAAAACAATAAATCAACAAAAAATTTACAACGTAACAAAGTTCAATAACTTTATCATTGTTTGGAGAGAGATGTGCCAACTCAGGGTGCGTCCTCGTCACTTGACCGAGATTGAAAATTACGAAGTCCATCGCCTACATCCCTCGTGTTGTTTCCAAGTTAATAATCAATCAATAAATGAACTTCACCATTGGGATCTAGTCCCAATTCCAGGGCAGACAATTACTGCAGTATCTTTAAAAGTTAAATTTTATTATTATTTTTTTGTATATAAAAATGCTTTAATATCTGAAACCCACTTTAATCAGATCGGTTCAATAACCGAAAATAGCCAGTTATCCATAAGAAATAAGAAAAGCTTAGAGTCCTCTTACAATGGCTTTCGTTTCATGGTATTTTGATGAAAAAAAATACAATATAAAAATGATTACCATCGAAATTCAATAAAGAATTGGCTTTTGTTGAACTAAACGATAGTTTCAAGCTTTTCATCAGTTTACTACATTATTATTGGAAATTGATAATCGACGTTGGTTCGTTGGCCTTATTCAGTAATTGGAATTCATAGTGTACATCGGACATTGTAAGATAGATTGCAATTGATTTCAGTTTGGTATTTTTACCAACTATTTTTTTTTTTTTGTATCACAAAGAAAATAAAAGCTTTGCTTGAGCAGAATGTAATATTGATGAATTATTAAAAAACCAAGCCTTGCCAAGGATGTTTTATGTATAGTTTTAAATACGTAAAAATATTGAGAATTCAAATGAAATATAATGAAAAGAATTATTAAAATAAAATCTTACATACACTAATTGTATTTTAAGATAAATATTTTTTCTGAAAAAATGAATGTTTAAATTGTATTTTTCTCAGTTAATATATAAAGTTTATTTCTGATGAATAATTTTGTAAGGTTTCATATTGTTATTTTGGGTATTTCATCGATCTTTTCTAAATTTAATTGATATTTAATCACGTTTCTTTATGCCTCATAAAATTTTATCAATTTTAGTTCTAATTTAAAATAAATTTATTTCAATATATATATATATATATATATATATATATATATATATATATATATATATATATATATATATATATATATATATATATATATAAATCTTTTTTTAGATTCTTTTAAATTGTATACTTCACAAAATATTCTGTGATTTCCCCCGTAAAACTAAAATTGAGATATAATTTTTATAAAAGTCATTTTAAAGTTGAAAAATTGTTAATTATTAAAATTATTTTTCAGAATTTCCTACAAGATACTTCAATTTAAAATTATGATTATTCTGCCAATGTGAATATGTATATTTCTAGCAAAAAAGTAAAAAAAGAATACAATCAGTTAATAATAACAACCTGACATAATTTTTTTGGTTTCATCAATTTTAAAATCGCTTATGTAGACCAGTGTCGTAAACATATCTTTTGTGTTTGTCTGTATGTGTGGTATAGGGAGAATATATTAAAAAAAAGTACATGAACTAATGCATAGACGTATGCTAAGAATAAAAAAATAACATTATGGCCTTGGTTTTCAGTCTATAGGTCTTTGAAGGGAGGATCTAACTTCTATTGTTATTTTAACTTAAAACTTCTACCATATGTTTCCCTTATCCTATTTTACAATGTCCTATTTAATAATACCTCACAATTGTTACATTTTACTATAGTACTTATTAATTGGTTTTAAACATTTCAAGTTCATAAATGTACTCTGATCTACTGTCAGTTAAATTATCTGTTCGAGATTCGTAAGAGAAAAAAGAATTCATAGCATCAAATGAAATTATTTTTTCTTAATATATTCCACCTTTCACACATATCAAGCGTTATATTTATTGAAATATCTTAGTTTAAATTACGGAAGTGTGGTTTAAAATTTTAAATCGATTTAAGTTGGGTAAGTGAAACTTATAATATGTATAATAAATGCATCAAATATTTATCATTAAAAATAGTTGAAAAGCAAATTGCTTTATTTTCAAAATGAATTAAGGTATATACAAAGTTGACGTTTGGTTAATGAGACTATTTGACGAATATAAAAATTTATGTTAAATGAATGTGTAAAAAAATAATGAGTTTCATTTTAATTTTTCGCTAATTTTAAATCTTATACAAACATGTTAATGAAACAATATAATAAATAATAAAAACAAGACAGAAAATAGGTAAAAAGAATTCTGAAAATCTTATGATATTTTATGACTGGATCATAAATGCCTAACTCCTAGACAGTACTAAAGCTTGAATATTTTTCTAAATTCTTAATTTTTTAAATTATTATATACTTATCTTTCCCTTATTTTATTATTGCAGTTTTATTCATTTCAATTTCTGACTACTGATCTCAATTAAATAAAAACATTTAAGTGTTAATTAACAAGAAATTCATCTGATAAAAAATGAATCTCGTTCAAACGTCAAAAATCAGACTTGAACTATTATCTCCTTTTTTGAGCCTTCATTTCACCTTATGTCAGAAATTCAAATCTCCCTCATTACTGAAATTACAATTTTTTTTTTCATTCAGAATGCTTAAGATTATTGTACATTTCTCTTTTCCAATATAACATTTTCTTTTTTAATCATGTCAATTTCTGATTATTGATATCATTTAATCAAAACCTTTTAAAGGGTAATTAATAAAAAATATCGTCTAATAATGAATCACGATCAAATGATAAAAACCAAAACAGAATTTTTAACTCATTTTCCAAAATTTCGATTCAATCTATACCAGAGTTTCGAGTCTCTCTCTATTAGCTTGCCGAGACATCTATAATTAAGCATTTAGTGGATTCTAAACACATTATGAAATTAATTTTAACTTTTTATAGAAGCAGTAAATCATGTTTGTAATGACCTGAAAATGTATGGTTGAATTATAGATGCCTCTGATAGTTACTGTTCAGCGTGTAGACCTCTATAGTAGATTTAGTCCCAATTATTCACTAAGTAATACTAGATGCAGAGATTTGAGATGGACAATCGTTGCTTAAACGTTGTTTCACACGATCTCGTATGTCCTGAGTCTAATGGGACTTACTGTCCCTGTCATTTAGAATCCCTGACTATCTAAACTGCCAAACTGGCTTTAAATATGTGTGTTTGATGTTTCAGAATGTAGTGTATATATCAATGGAACCATGAATGGAATTGTATACATAAAGTGCCATGGATATTAATTACAATGAAATAAATTGCTTGTGATATTCATTTTAAAAAGAACTACAAGATTCATTAAAAATTTGGTTTTCTTTCTTTTCTCAAAACGATTTTATTAGCAAAATTGACAAAAATTCTAATGTACAAATGCTTGTCGAAGGATTTATAATTACTCTTTTATTATTTATCCACATTTAAATTATTAATTAGACATACTTATCATTTTTAATAAATAATATGTTAATCGAACATAAGTCTCTTTCAGTTTTCTGTGAAGGAATTTACAAAACTCATTATAAATACCATCTAATCAAATCAATAAATAAAATGTTTTAAATGGAATAAAATAATTAATGACGTACAGTATATTTTTACAAGATTATATAAAAATTTAAATTCAATCTTTTAAAAAATATCATTGTTTCAAAGCATTTGTTAATTGTTGAATTGAAGGAAAAAACTAATTTAAGGAATACATATATTTTTATTGACTAAAGACTTTCAAAGATAAACTAAATATATTTTGACACACTAAAATATTTCCATTTTTCAACTTTAATCTTGATAAAGAAGCTTCACTGATTATGTCTATGTACTATTTAAGAAAGTTTGGTAAATAAAGCATTCAAAAACGGATTTTAAAAATTATCAACAAATTTCACAAGTCGTAGAAAAAAATTCGTATTTACGTTTTTCTCATAATGTAGTTTTTCTCTCTGTTACTCTCCTGAAAATCTACGTTACACATATTTTTCATATTTTGTACCTCATGAACACAGGTTATATCTATTGTAGTGATCTTTTTTAAACACCTATGAGAACCTAGTATTACACAACATTTGTATGAAAATTATAACAGGTTTCAAACATAATACTTTTATTTCTTAATTAAAAAATATTAAATTTATTTTTTGAAATTCTAATTATTTTCAGTGTATAGAACATTATGTTTATATGTACTCTCTTAAAAAACAGAACACCTTTAAAGAAATTTTTTGAATTAATGTAAATTTTACCAATAAATGCATGTTTTCTGACGTTGTGGGGCATCAAAATTAGAAAAACACCCAAGAAAAGTTTTGTTAGAGTATATTTTTACTGTCAAAAGTATGTTTTAAGGAAATATAAGTAAAAATTAATACATTCCGTTAATCATGGTAACTCAAGAGAAAATAAATAAATTACTATTTTATAAACTGAGTAATACGGAATATAACTTTATCTAGGTAAAAGACTATTGTTTTTGTAATAGAGCTTTTACGTGGAAAGCTTTAGTAGTTCGAGTTGGAACACTAAAATTTTCTTTAAAGGTCATTGTAGTTTTTTAATTGATTAAATTATAAAAAACACTTCTACTCAATATAAAAAAATCAAAAAAAATTAATTCTATTGATAAGTATTTTAAAAAATATATGCATAATATTTCAAGTTCATCGATGCTTAACATTTTGAGATATTGTTTTTTGTAGTAATGAGAGATATCGTTTTTAGAGTCTTTCTGGTCAGAGAAATTCAAAATCATGTAATATTAAAACAGCTGTAACCCAAATAATAAATAAGACAGACAGATAATTCAAACATATTTTAAAGATAAAAGATTAAATTTCAATAAGAAACCAAAAATGTAAATTGATGTCTTGATAAAAAATAATATATTGAAAGTGTGCTGCCATCTAAATGTTTTAAGTTTATATATATAGTAGATGTAATGCAATATATATAGAAATTTAAGTATATGACTGAGAGATATGTAAAAATATTATGTTGAATATTAAATAATCACATAAAATTATTCATATAAATAAATCTGATTTTTTCTGCTTAACTCATATTTAAATATTCAGATATCTCAATTTTAAATAATGATTTCCATTGCTTTTAATTTTAAAATGTAAAGATTATTTAAAATTGATGGGAAATAACATTATTTTTCCATATAAAATATGTCTCACTTACCAAAAGATAAAATTTATTTTAATGTTGTAAATTCCTGTTTGAGCTATCGAGTACCCTGGAATCCTCAGTTGATATAATTCCAATTAGTCTCTAGTAATTATTAACAGTAGATATTTGAGTTGGAGAACCAATTGGTAAATGTATTTCCAAGTATTCTCAAATTCTAATTGATAATTCCGTGAATAATCCATTCAATCATTTGAATTGGTCAAATATTCCATTTGTCATGTTCATTTTAATTATTGGTAGTTGACAAACTTAGTTTAAGTATGTCTGCAGAATTGTAGTTATTTAAATCAAAATTACAATTTTTTCGTATTTTATCATTTCATAAGACCCATATATCATGACAGTTATATAGATATATATTATGTAGATTTATATAGATTACTTTCCATGAATTATTCACATTTTGATGCTCAACATATGAACACTATGAATGTAATTTTATTTTATGTATTTCATATTGCATGACTTATTTTAAGTATCTTAATGAGTAGGAGGAAAATTATTTTCGAAAGAACTTAAATTACCTGCATTCTTTCACTTGCGAAGCAAACATATATTTAATATTGCATTTATTGAATCGCTATATTGATAATTAAAGTTGAATTTAATAATTTCAGTTCAATTCAATGTTCAGAATTATAAGTTTTCCTGACCCTTAATGTTTCCGAGAAAGAATATTCAGATGAATCGTAAAAGAGTATTAAATATGAGTATTTTTATACATCAAACAATATTTACATACCACATAGTCGAGTTAGTTTAAATAGATAATTTTAATTTGAAATATTATTAATTAAAATCATTGTGCATTTTATAAAAGCATTAAAATAAATTTAATGGTATTTAGCTTCCTTTCAGCCAAATTTCTTTCTCAAATAATGATATTCTTCTTGAAAAGAAAATTATATTTTAATTTGCAACAATCATTGATTTTTTTTGAGGAATAAACATGCTTTAAGCAAATTTGTATTTGCAATTAACAGAATGTGTTCCATGTGTTTGAAATTAGATTATTCAAGCAAAAATTATTTTCCATACGATTTTACTGGACTCCATGTGCTCTTTTAAAAGAAACTGCTCAGGGCCATCTTAGTACATATACTCACAAAAAGAGTCTCCAACTCTTCCGTGAAATGAAATTCACAAAGATTTAGCAAAACACTTAGGCCCTTTAGAATGAATGGATAATTTATAAATATTGATAAGAAAGGCAGTATATTAGAATAATATAATATTGTAACGTTGGTTTATTCATGATTTTTTCAACAGTAACCTCGTTGATTTGATTGTAATTTGTAAGTGAATTGCATAAAACTACAATTTCTACTCAACCAAAAAGAAATGTGATTATGTAAATTGTATGAGGATAAATAGAGCAGTGGATTAAATTTGAGCTATTGATATATGAGAAAAATATAATTTAAAAGAAAATGAATAGAGATAGATGATAAGGATAAGCTCTGATAGATATTTGTAAATTTGATTGAAGCATCGTAGTTAGTCTTTCAGATTGAAGCAAATCAATGCTGAAGTACAAAGATAAGAGTCTGCAGTTTTCGTGAAGTGATTGAATAAAAACGAGTGAATTATCAAGCTTAGACTTTATTAGTTGATCATAATCTGAAATTGACTAGTTAAGTTGGATTCGATAGAGAGTGATTTTACATATCATTTTGTGATAGGTGGAACATTATTCTTACTCTTTCGTATTTTCAGTTGGAATCTAGTTATTATTGAGTATTTAATTTGAAGCAGCCAAAGTAAATACATAAGACGATGTGCTAATACCTTAAGGACGTAACAGCTTCGTGATGAAGAAAATAAGGAAGCTTAGGAAGAGTAATAGATTAAAAACATTCCGAATATTTGTATTTCAATTTCTCGGCAGCACCATATTTTGGAAACAGATCAAAGCTTTCATCTTCTCCTTCTAGAACATATATAGTCCTTTATCATTCGTTATCATTAAAAAAATTGCACATCTTGGGAAAATACTGACCACATCGAAGTGTTACAGTTATTGTAAGATTGTAGATATACGTAATTCAAACGCGTTTTCTGTAAGCATGTACTGAACCAGGTTTTGACAAATTTATAATAAAATTTTACTCCAGATATACATAACTGAAAATGGATTTTGAAACTTTGCTGCAAATTATTAAAACAAATAGTAATCCTTTCTTGTTTCTATAATTATTAACAAAAGGCACATTATAATTCTAATAAATATATATCTATTCAAAAGTGGAAAAAATTAAAATAATTTTTCAAAATAAGAATTCTAAGCTAACGCAATACATTTAAATTTAATACTTCATAATAAACGGGAGAAAATCCAAACCATTACAAGCTATAAACACATATCCAGTGTATTTATGAACAACATATGTACTTATACACTGGCACATCCAGTGTGTTCATGATTACATACGAACTTATACCTTTTTAAGGTTAAACACAAAGTAGCTAATAGTGTTTTTCTTTAAAAGGGAAACATTTAAATCGCAACTTAACTGTAGATATACCCAGCATGCTCGTAAACTACATACTTATAGAAATCTTTAATATACACTGAGTATATTTTATACACTGAGTAACTAATCGTGTCCACCGCTGGTAGGGATACAACTCAAATTATGACGTTAAGAGTCTCCAATCTTCCGTGAAATGAACTATGACCATATACTACATTCTAAAAGTCATCTAATACGTTAAGCACATTACAACTAATCGTTCTACTGAAAGTGTGATAGTTTAATAGCGTCGCTCTGAGAAGCAAAGCGAAGGCCATTGACGAACGACCTCGCAATTTTCATCCTCAGTTAAGTGACGAGTATGATTATTCAGTTGGCCTCTTCATGTAAAAACTTCCGCATAACGTCAGCCTTGGAGCTTCGATAGATTTAACGCGCCTCTCTGCACAACGGGATTTTAGGGGCATCAGGCCTCAAATCCACGACTCGATTACAAGCACATAGCTGGATTTACATCTTTTGTGCTTATATATATATGTGTGTGTGTGCACAGAGTGTTTCGAAACTCGTGGATAAAATTTTAAGGGGTGACCGAACACATCTAAACATGCAATTTCACCATACAATGCATTGGAGCATAGCTGGCAGTGAACCGTTAGAAGGCGCTGTAATGGAAAGCATTAGGCTCAAATTTTATTACACATCATCATTTCTACTGCGAATTTTAGGAATTATGGCATTTTCCTGATTACTGTACACCGCCATGTCTTCTGAAACCCATTGTAGAAATTTATATATATATCTAATTTACAAACTCATTTGCACAATTTCCTTCTATTTTCTATAATTTTACATAACGTCAATTACTAATTTATTTTTTGCTAATTAATACAGCTTCGTACTTAATAAGCGCATTAGCGTTACCTTCTTAACATCAAAATTCCAAACATTGCAATATTTTACCATTTAATTCCCTTGTTACCGTGGCCACCACTAAACTGGTAATAACTCAAGTTATTTACTTAAATAACATTTGTTACAAGAAGCGAGATCTCTGCGCTTAGCATTCGCATTCATCGTCGACGGTGCTTAGTAACAACTGTTTAATCAGACAGCTGTGCGAGCCGAGAGAGAAGGTGCTTAAAATTTATGGGAACTACCTTTAATGATAACCGTCCTCTAATTACTTACTCAGTGGCTTCCTTAATGCGCTTGTTAATTTTCTTTCTGATGGATGAGTTACACTGGGAGAGGCGGGATGCGTTGAAAAGTGGTGCGAGTTTTTGTCTGATGTCGATAGATCCAGTCGATAAGAGAAAATGATGCTACTTAACGATGGTAAGAGGAGAAAAAAGTTGTGTAGAAAGCGAAAAAAATAGTTTGATGCGGGAATTGTTAGAGATTTTTTTTTCTAGCCGTGTCAGAGTTTTTAGGATTAATTTTTTGTGTGTTAGAGCTGGAGCTTAAGAATAAAAGTAAATAGATTTAGAAATCTGATTTTTTTTTAAATACTCCAATATTTATGTTTACTGTAATTATTAAACGTAATCATGCGTATGCTGCATTTATTGCATGCATGCTGCGTGAGTTTTGTATACGTTACAAGTATATTTGTTGCACACATTCGCTAAACATTTATTTCTACACATACATGCTGTAAGTATTTATAAAAGAAGTCTTACGAGTAGGCGTTATCGTTAAACGACATGCAATTTAAATGCATGATACATTTAATCACTAAACTAGTAGTTTTTTGTTGTACAGAACATTTTGCATTTTTACAGTTTACGAAAGACATAATGAACACTGAAACCTTTCATGTTTTTCTAATTAAAATAATGATTAATAAACTATTTTAAATTGTATCAAAATTATAAAGATAAAAATTAAATAAGAAACAAGGCGTAGATTTGAACATGGAATTAGAGAGAAAAAAATCGGATTAATATTATAAAGTATTTAAAATCAAACTTTCCAGATTTGAATATAAAAAATTGCAATTTTATTTTATTCAATATATTTAAGAAACAATATCGTACATTTTATGAGATTTCGCGTAAACAAGAAGGAAAGTGATAAACATTTTCCTTTATTTAAATATGTAACAGCTTTATTTAGTACTGTGTTAGTTTTTCTTTTAGACAATTATAAGTTCATTTAACTGAAAAAGGAAGCACAACCAATTGCTTGATGAATGACAAACTAATTCTTAGAGCGATGTTTTAAAGGTTGCCTGAGGCTTAGAAATATTCCTAGCTTTTAGTCTGTTAAATAATTAAAAGCTACTAAATTGCAGAATAAACCACGGTCACGTCTTAGCAGATGACTAATTTAATTTTATTTTGATTGAAAGTTACTAAAAGAGCTGCGAAAATTCTAAAAATTTTGGTTATGCACAAAAGTATTTTTACCTTCTTTTACTGTAAATAGGTTACTCCACTCCAGTAGTATTTTTATTTAATGTTACCACAGAATAAATAGTATTTTTTATTCTTTTTTAAGTTAAAATTCCATTACAGTTCGAGTACAATTATATAAAAAATATTATAAAACTCATTAATAAAATAATATTTTTCAAATAAAATCTTTATGTAGTTTTAATGATGTTCGGAATTTTTTCTGCCATATTTATTCATTGTATATTTGAAAAAGTTCTTGATATTTAGATATGTCTCCAAATATTTTAACAGTCAAAATTAAGCGTACGCATGATAGTTTTCTTTTATTAAGACGAAGGTATCAATGATTTCGCTCAGTAAAAAGCTGGGTGAGGAATATACGTCCAGTAAATTAGTTAACCACCCCACTATCAACTGTGTGTGTGGACTATTTACTTCATTAACTGTACCATCCGTTTGATTCATTGGTTTTATTAAAGTCGCAATGGAAGCAACACAAAAGCGATTGGTGACGAATCTCATAATTTTGAACTTCGGACGAAGTCGTCACTTGACCGATTCACGAGCCAGAATCCCGACTCGACATCAGTGCCAGAACCAGACTCGACAAAAACCGCTTTACCGCAAGTGGGCGACCATAAACTCTAGGCTACCGCGGAAACGAAATTACGTTAAATTACGTTTCTACATATTTATGTAAAACAAAAAAAAAACTACTTTGAATTTCTTAATAAAGAAATGATCCGTTTAATGTAAATCACCGGTCACAAAAGTGAAATAAAATTCAAGATAAAGGAAAAATTAGCGTGATTTATGCAACTGTAAATGCATTCAGGAATATTGAAATTAGCCCTCAAAGAAGGGAGTTTCGGATTGAAATGAGATTTAATACACATAATGATACAGAGGAGAGATTCACTTGATTCTAAAATTAAGACAATTGAACAAATACAGTGTGTACGATTGGACAAAAACAGTGTGAAATTTCAAAGTTGGACCTACAATGAAATTAATTATGTTACATAGATGTTGGATGTTATCTTGAGGCTGATAGACCGAAAAATTGTGAACATTCACCTTCAAATAAAAGGGCAGACTGACACAGTGACATCGGGAGTTTCAGCTGTTTCCGCATCGATAGGGAGCGTGTATGGGGAACTGCCGCCATAAAAGGTTATGAATATCACGTAGAAAATCTTGAGCTAATAGCTGTATACGGACGAACATTACCTTAATGAAAATTTACTCCTAGAAGATCATTTAAAAGTGGTACCATGAGGGATCGGAAAATGCCATCAACATATGAGTTACCCTGCCCCGTTAAGGCTCCACAATTAGAGATGTCGCAAATTTTAGGTTATGTCCCCCAGAGCATTACGTTTACTATGTGTGAAGAGTGACGATAAAGTGGATGGAATCTTATCATTCACCGGGGTACCTCTACACCCACATGGGTTATTATCTGTCCTCAAAATGAACCGCAATTCGTCACAAAATACACCACGTTTAGCCTATCTATGGTATTCCACGTCACATTGACTGGGCAATATTGTAAACGGAGCTGCCAATATTTCAGGCAGTACACGAAAAGACCACATGTATTACAGATTAGCTCCCGTAAGGCGTGTGGAAAAGGTTTGTATATCAAATTGTATATTTATATCTGATAGTATCGTAGAATGAATCACTGTAGGGTTCACAAGTCCTTCGATCTGCATGCTTGTCGGCTTCCTGTTCACTCAAGAACAGGTTCTCCTTACGTTGGGTATCCTCTCATTTCCACTGCTTCAAACATGTTCTCGTCAAGTTGATGGTACACCCTAAAGGATCAACTTGACGAGGAAAACGGAGCGTTGATCAGCAAGCGGTTTTCTTGCCGATGATTAGGACGTTTATGAATAATCATATATATATATATATATATAAATATATATATATACATCACTTTTCTGCTGGAACATATGTGTCATTTAAAATATTTGGCCATGCACTTTGTTTCCTTCAAAAATGTGTCCAGCGTTTGAGCGGCTCTTTTAACAATAATTCGTACATTTGACTAACTTTTCCAACATTTTTTTTTCAATTTGAGAGTAATTTTTTTTTGTTCTCTTTCACTTAACTGCCTAATACCGAACGTTAAAGTAAATATAATTTATTCGAGCCATTTTTAATGGAACAGTAACGATTGTTTCAGAGACATACTCAAGATTAACCTTTGAATAATGACTTGCTACTTTTTAAACCAGAGTGATATCATGTGACTTTTTACAATTACATCTTCTGCATGAAGATTTTTTGCCGTGAATCTTACAGTTTTTTGTCGTATTTTGAGGATAGATATTAGTTTTATCGCTTGTTGTTTAAAATATCTTAAAATTTATAAAATGTAACATAGCCATATATATATAATTATTTTAAGCAATTGAAATTCTTGAAAGTATGTTATTTTAAAATGGTTATTATGACTATTGCGATTGAGTTTACAAACACATCCACCTCACAGAGATATAGATAAATATATATAAAAATAGTTTTCATTCTTATACCCATGAGATATTTCATTTTTAGAGAATTCCGACTTTTGTGAATTCAAGTACGCAAACCTTTATTTATAAGTTGATTTTGGACTACAAAAAAAATTAAGAATATAGCAAAAATCATAAAATGCATAAAAATATTCGAAGATGATTTAAATAAAAGACATTTTGCATGGTTTTTTTAAGCAAGAGTCATTAAAAAACTTCAGCGTAAACCAGTTTGAATGTATTAACAAACTCATATAATTTGTATTCAGATTACAATTCGAGGCGCAGTTGCCAGTAATTATGCATTTAAAATTTAATTTATGCTGAAATAAACCAGAAAGTTTATATTGATTAATAATTGCAAAATTACTTAAGTGAAATACATTATTAAGAATTTGTTTCGGAAAGAGAAAACCTGACTGAAATCTTATAACAAAAGTATATTTGTTGAAGGTTTTCACATTACGTTTCTACTGGAAAAAACATAGCAGTAAGCAGCACTTTAATAAATATTACAATTAAAGCAAACTATTTAGGAATTAAGAAAATTTTTTAAAAAACGTTCAAGAACCAATATATTCACTTAAAAATAAAATGAATGAAAAAAATGATTCTTAGAAAGAATTAAATTATTTAATTTTAAATAATGTGGATTAGGTAAAAGAAAAAATACTTTAAAGATAAAAAAAATAATGGAAAACCCTGAACATAGAATTTTGAAGAAAAGAAGCTGAGCTTTAATTAGGCTTACTTGGCAATCTTTATTTGCCAGTAAAGAAATTTCTGTTTTATTTAATTTCTCTCTTTTTTTTATCCTCTCGCATTTTACTTTCGCGTTACTTGCTTAAGAATTTTTTTTTTTTTTTTTACCTTTTATTCATCATAATACAGAGATAGAAAATTCAAAGGGTGTTTTAAAGCTTTCACTGTCTTTAAAATGCAGTCCTCGAAGAAAAACGTAACCAAAAAACAGCCAGTCAGCAGTATTTATACACCAGTAATTAGGCATCACATTTTGTATATCATTTGTTTTTATCCTGAGCAAGATAAAGGGAAAAATTTATGTTAACATAAACTAAAAAAAATTATATGACTTAAAGTTAATAACTGTAAAATTATTTTCGAGGGAATGTAAAGGGAACAACTTTTTTCATTATATAATGAAGAGTAACAAAAAATTGTTTTAAAGAGTAATATTCAACGAAAATGATTTATGAAGGATTAAGTTTTAATGTATTATAGAAATTGAATTTCAGGGAAGTTGGAAATAGATAAGAAATAAACGGATAAAGAGAAAATAGTACGGAGAGCTTTCAGTTACATAAAAAAATATTTGTTTTCTTGTATAAGTTTTAAATCTGCATCTTATTTTATTAATAAACATTTGCATTTAAAACTCATCATATTATACATCATACAACTTTGAAATATAGAAATTACATCTAAATTTTATTTTTCCAGAATAATTTTACGATCTGTGTGTAATATTGTATGCTATAAAATACTATTCATAAATATACGGTACAAAACGTTTTTTTTTTTCAAATGATTTTTCCTTTAAAAATACTTCAGTGTTGATCCAAATTAATCAATTTAAAATATGAATAATTATTTATTTTTGTATCTTTCAGTTTGGATGATATGAGGAATATTGTAATTCTTAGAGGCTTTTAACAATTGAATTTTTTAAAATAACCAGCATTTTTTTTTTTCGTTATATGCGTAAATTTATAAACCGGTATGTTTTTAATCTCAAAATTAATCCAGATATGAAATACATAAGTAAATCCGGACATAAGTAAAGACATATCTTTATGAACGCATAGAATTTTTGTGTTCATTTTCTTTCGCTCATAAAATATTGTACATAGCATTTTGGCATCATTTATCGAAGAGGAAATAACTACAATCCTAGCAATACTATTAACGCCAAGGCCACAGTAGCCCAGTTGTCGTCCTTATTTTCATCGTATAATAGGTTTGAGTCCTGATGTCACTTAAGACCCGATGTCTAACGAGGCTAGTGCACATTAAGTCTGTCGAGGTCCCAAGTCCTCTAGTTGACATGACATGGAAGTTTGGAGAGGGATGTCCCACTTCCTGCTCAGTCTCGTCACTTACAAATTACAAGGTTCAGAGCCAATAGCTCTCGAGTTACATCTCAGTTTGGCATTAATATAAAACAGTCACACCAAATTCTACATTCAATTTTTTTTTGTTATTTGCATTAACCACTTTATATTATCCTCTAAAACATGTCGAAGTTCATCTTCTGATTCGTGGAAAAAATGCATACATAAGTAAATACTTTTAGGTTATATTTACTCTATTATGACAGAATACGAAAAATTGAATTAAAAAGATTTAAATAGCAACCCTTCAAAAATATTTTATTGATTGGTTTTCAAGAGCACGTTAAAAATCAGTATTTTTGATGATGTAATTCTCAGTTAATAAAGATGAAACTCGAGATAACTAAAGTTATTTTCTAGTTAGTTATTTGAGTGACGATAAGACGTTAACATGTCTAAGGATGGATTATGTGCACAATGGCTTAAACAAAAATCTAAAACTACACTAATAATAAATAAAATAAGAAAAACTGTCTTGTTTGTTGTTAAGAACATATAAAACATCAGTCTATTTTAAGAAGGATTATGGAGCATAGAAACATCTAATAACAACATGATAATACGTTATCTGGCTTGGTTGTATAGGGGGGAATCCAGTGTGTTTACAAATTTACAGATATACTGTTGCAATAATATTCTATTTCCCGTCTCGTCTGCCATCTTAAAAAGAGTCACATGATACAAATTTCAACTTCAGATCAACCACACAGCAATTAATTAAAATACGAGTAGTCAGTTATATCCAAAATATTTTTATTTTCTCCTCACATAAGGGGAATGCCCATTACAGTGAATATTGTTTCCGCTAGTATTGACAATTTCTATGTAATTTATCAAAGAGAATGCTCTTACCGGAATATGATGCGAATATCTCCTGCAATTGCTTCGACAGCCAAAAGTTTTAATAACATCAAATTCACCATATACTCCAGAATATTTCTACGCTCATTGCATTAACATTCATCTTTTAACTTAATTAATCATGTAAATTCTCTGTAGCTTTTATATAACGATTATATCTATTCATTCCACCTCCGAAGTTTACTTCATTTGCATCAAATTTTATTTTATTGGGAAGCAGCGGGGAACTCAAATATAAAATGAGAAAGAAAGCCTAGATGTTCTTTGAAGGCAAATAAATCGCAAAGTCTTTCTATCTCTCAAACACACTCTGTTATACTGTTTACATTCATCTTTAGTGAAATAAACTTAGTTAATTTGCTTGAAGTAAAGTGTTTATTTGTATAGCAAAATATACTTAGTTCATTTTAATCAACTATTTATGGACCATAAGAATTAATAAATTAGCACTTTTTCTAAAAATAAGTCTAACTACATACACTAACAAAATGCGATGTTCGTATTTAGAATCAAAAAAGTGATTCAAAGTATTTCTTAGTGGGAAAGTCTATGAATTAGAATTCAAGATAGAACATGATTAAGGGGAATTAAATAATCGATGTTTATGTTTTATTTCATGATGCTTATATTTGAACAGAATTATAACAAATATTCCATTGATTGCTTACAATAACTAAGCCTCTACAATAACTACAGCATCCTAAGCAATAACTACATACATAAGCAATACCTAAGCATAATACCTAAGCATACAGCATGATATGTTATCAATAACTACAGCATCCATTTTAAATTTGTTTAACAATTTAAAATGGAGAAAAATGTTGAGCTAGGTAATAGTTATTTTCATAACTGTTTCCTAGTCTTAAAAATAATTTTTTGGTATTTGAAAACAAAGTACACGCTATGCCTTTTATAAATTTAAGCTAGGTAAATTTTCAAATTTGAAACTTTAATCATTGAAAATTGAGTGTAATTTCTTTTTGTTTTGTTAAGGTCCGACGTTTTTTGATATAGTTCCCCAGGCTGCAAAGTTAACAAATAATAATAATAAACTTCCAATTTAGTTTTTATAAGAAAATGTGACGATAAGATTCAAAATTTAGCACATTTATTTAGTCGTATTGGACTCATTTTAAACTGGCAATATTTCTTCGAAATTTATATTGCTGATTCTGAAAACAGAAACTTAATGCAGTTTATTATAATTTTATAAATACGTAATTTTTGTTAGTGGTGATGCTCACATTAAATACAAAATGATACAACACAATTTCTATTCGCTAATCTAACTGGTCTATGTATCGAGATAAAAATTGTTCAGATGTATTTGTCTTATAAACATAAATGTTAGAGTATGTAAAAAATATACACATCATATCTTTTTCTAAACTTAGAGGCTTCTCACTTTTACAATTTTTGCTGCTGAGAAATCAGTACAGTTTTTATTTTAACTTATATTGGGAAAACATAATATATAGTGTTTCACAATTAGTATAAATTAACATTTTTTTTTCTGTGTTTATAGGAAAAATTTCAACAACTTATTTTATTGCTTTTGTTTACTCTGCAGAGCTTTATTCAATATTTATTACTCAAATTTTGAACAATACTTTAATGTAATTTATTATCTTATAATAATTACATATATTTTTATTAGTGGTTACATGTGCATATATCCTAAATTTTAAGTAAAAGAAAAGAAACTTTGAGATATAAGGAAAAATACAGTTTTGTAAGAAATAACTTCATTTAACACATATTTACGTTTCTTTTTAAGAAAAATTTTCTATTAACGTTCAAAGTTTACTATAAGTGATTTTTTACACTACCGAACCTTATTCAGTTTTTATTACTGAAGTTCTTAGCAACACTTTAATATTATTTATCATCTTATAAAAATTGCATTCATCTTCATTAACGTGGTGATATTGACATATATCTTTAATTTAAAACAATGGGAATATGTTATGGGAATCCTGGAAACATTAGTTTTGAAACAAATTTTCACATAGTCGATTATCATACTTATACCATTTTCTCCTCGGTTCGATCTTCCTTTATATTAACAAGTTCAATTCCCGGGTGCGCAAAGGTGCCATAAATATGAGATTACCCGAATGATTTAATGAGACAATATGTTAATTCTACACCTCTAACACCTTGCAGTTGTTGGAAACGGATAGCGCCCAATACTTCGGCCAACACTTATTGATTTTATGACAAATACGGATATTTATTCCTTTCAGAGGAGAACTGTAATGTTGATAATCAGAAAATTGTTTCCAACAGCGCATTAATCATTCATTATTGGCTTAGCATGCACGCGATTAACGCCTTTAAAGAAAACAAGGCTTACTTGCTTTCAATACTCATAAATGAAAAATACATTGAAGATTCTTGAAGCAGAACATTGATCGAGGGATTAGCAACAATGTTTAACATTTCATACAAAGTTTATGCCACTATCATTATAGTTGAGGGAGATTTGCATTATCTTTGGAGAGTTTTGGGAACGATCATGTTTATGAATTTTAGCAATTCTCAGAAGTCCCGTGTGAATTATTATATTGAGTTGAATTATCAATCGTTATCATTTTTAAGTGAATTAGAGTTGCCTGAGAATGAAATTAAATTTAGGGAAATATTTTGGTTAAAAGTCTAAGAATTAATCATATTCATGAAACCATTGAACCATTGAAGAAATATACAAGGTTTATTTTTTGTATTTACTATCCCATAAGATAAATATCTATAAATACTCGTATATTATTATGTTTTGAATAATTCATTTCTTTATTTAGAAATAGATATTTTATGTATTTTAACAATTTGTTAATTTCAAATAAATGATTATAAATTCTGATTGGATTGAAGAATCTACTAATTATCAATGGGAGAAAACCTGCAGCTAATTAGCAAGCATATATCATTATTAGTTGATAATTATATATTACATAAAATTAGCAGCATTAGCTGCAGCTAATGCAGTGTTTAAGAATTTTCCTCTTATTTTTAAGGTTTTTTAAAGTTTAAGGCATATTCTTTGGAATTTAACACTAAAATATTCGGGATTTCGATTACCCTTAAGCAACCGCCAGTGTCGTTTCGATACCACGATATAAATATATAAAATATTGTAATTAATAACTAAATAATTTCAGGACTACTGTTGAACATAGTTTAGTTTTAAGTTTCTTTAATATTATTTCATGAAATTATCATATATTATGACCCTTTATATCATACAAAAACTGTAACAAAACAAATTACTAAATCTTGTAAAATGAAAAAAAAAAACAATAATCTTCAGAAATATTAGTTTTTAGTTGGATTTCCATTACACTCTTTAACTTCGCACTTTTTGCGTTTTAGAGAATTTGAAATTCCTTTAAATTGAGTATTTACCAGATTTTTCGAATTTCTTTCATATACGAAATTTGAACGTAATTCATTAGCTAAGTTTTATATATAGGCTTTTCTTGAAATAGATTTACCTAATACTGAGCGATAAATAATCCAAAAGTTGATCGCTGTAAGATCCAAAATATTATAAAATTTACGTACACTCCATTGTCTTGATCCAGAATTTACGGAATATTTTCTTGCCATTTGATCTACAATATCTACACCACATTTGGTTTCATTGTAGAAACTGACGGTTTGAGGTCTTTTCTTTTCTGTGTTGTCTATTGCAATTCTTGAATGAAATGTGCTCATGACAACAAAATTTTCTAGCTTCTTTCCTTGATACACAGTAAGAGTGGTACCGGTATAAGGATGTTTTTTGACCAGTGACAGATTTTCTTTTTTGATTTAAAAGCAATCTGGGACTTCTCTTCTTGATTTATTCATTGTTCCGTCGAGACTGGTAATCCACTTCCTTAGTTCTGCCAATTTTAAAGACATGAAAAAAGTTATCCACTGTGGGATTGTATCCTTTGTTCTTAAATAGTTTCATAAGTTTTAAAACCACATATTCTGCTAATCCTTGTCCTTCAAGTTTCGAATAATTTTTTTCCAATTACGGGAATGCATTCAATACATATTTACTCTCCAATTTGTTAGCAATTCAAAATTTCTGCCCATATTTATCTGGTTTGGATGCAATGAATTGTGTGAAAGGACAACGAGTTTTGCTTGGAAGTAACTGTTCGTCGATCGTTCACTAGGCGTGAACGATCGACGAACTAAGTTCATTAGTTTCACTAGGCGTGTAGTTCTTTATACAATTTTCAATAAATTTGTCCCAAATATTCAAAAACGTGGCAAATTTGTCGGCATGAAGTCTCTAAGAACGTGTACATTTAAAATCAAATCTTAAAAATCGAACAGCTTCTCGAAACCGGTTTTAACACATTGCTTCTTTGCAAAAGTTTAGATCCCAAGTATCAGGCCATAGGGATTGTAGTTCAAGGTTTCTAGTACCGTTTACATCGCGAGTATACAATATTGCTAGAAAAGCACAGAGCTCATCTATAATTACATATCAGGTGATATCATTCAAAACTCTTCTTGCTTCCACTTCAGTGCCTTTCCTTATATGCTCTAATAAACGACGGCTGTCAATTAAAATAAGCCATAAGCTCATAATAAATCCATTGACCTTACGTTTCTTGAAGCTTGTTGGACCACTGCTTTCTCGCAAAACATTTCAAGTCGTAAATCTTCCAGGAACATTACCATTATCTGGTATCTATTCTGTTCCATCCCTAGTGACATATATACCAGGAGTAGCTGGAATATTATCAATTCATCTGCATTTTCTTCAGATTCTTCGCTGTCACTTGTCACTTTCATGTAATTTTATGTCTTCATCGGAATCTAAATTAGAACAAGACAGCTCATCACCACCCGATTTATTCTCAAAAAGCTCTCGCAAAAAAATTAGCAATTTAATCAGGTCTTAGACCTTTCCTACGAGCCATCCTTTCAGGGTTCCTGCTCTGCACAAGGCTCGAAAATCGAATGAATTTTTTTTATGATCAGATAAGCAAATGCTATGTAACGAAACACTTAGACACAACGATTTTAGTATAATTGATTCATTTCTACTGTAAATCCAATAAAACTGCATTCAAGGTCAAACAAATGTGCTATAGAGTCATTTAGAAAGTTTGTTCTACGAATGGTTTCTACTTAGTGAACTATCTTTTGTTGAACGACAGCTATTTATGATGAAAAATTGTCTTGGTGTGGAAAAGACACCAGCAAACGATCTAGATATATTTAATTTTAAAATCTTTTCTAATTAACCTAGAGCCACAAAACTTTTTTCCGTATTTTCACCATAAGAATGATGAAAAGTGAGGAAAAATTTTCAAGTTTCCTACAAAAATACGGAAAGGAGAACAAACTAAACGGGCTCTGGTGTCCAATCGACACCGACGGCCGTTCTAGTGTTAACTTGATAAATATTTATGTTTAAATGGAGAAAATTAATTTATATATTTCAGATATTATTTATTTATATCAGATTAATAGAAAAAACAAATTATATATTTTTTTTAAAAAAAAGTTTAGTTATTTTGCAAAAAAGGGAAAAAATAAAGAAATTTATTTTAAAGTTATACTTTTACTGAATGCCAAAATTTCTTTTATTACAAACGGACAAAACCTT
Source organism: Nephila pilipes (assembly GCA_019974015.1). Classification (NCBI taxonomy): domain Eukaryota; kingdom Metazoa; phylum Arthropoda; class Arachnida; order Araneae; family Nephilidae; genus Nephila; species Nephila pilipes. The sequence continues at coordinate 27,056 of BMAW01089958.1, read as the reverse complement.
TCATTGTAGCATTTTAAATGATTCATATTTTTCATTTTCGTAACAAACTTACTGAATATTTATTCTTAACGTTCGTCGTATTTTCATTGCAACATACTAACGCTAATTAATTTAATTTATCTTCGCTAAAATAACAGTAACTGTTTTACAAAATGATAAATTATTCTAGCTGATAATTGATTAGACGCTAAATTATTTAAATTTAATTGAATTTGTTGAGTTCTTTCGAATTCTCATTGCTTAAGAATAGCAAGAAAATGTTGTGGTCTTATAATTTAAATATTAATTTGTGCATAATTTTCACAACATCAAATAACTTATATTAAAGTCCATTTTATTCAATAACTTTGCTTTCATGTATTTTCGCACAGTTTCAATTTAAATATTTTTATCCTCGACATTCTCATAACGGGGATTTTAAAACATGTCAGTGAAATCCTAGGCATTTCAGCGCAAAGCTACAATTGTCGCAAATCCATTTAGCATTGTTACATACTGCGTTGGAGTTCTAAGAGCTGACAGATCATCATTCAAATTCCTACAACTAATTTATATATCTAATCAAATTAGAGCGTGAACGTTGGACGAGTTACAATTGTGTGTTGAGAGGGCTACTACTGCGAATGCAGGAAACTATTGAATGTTTCTGAAATGGCTTTACTGCTGTAGTATCAATATGTTGTCAATTAATATAGGTATCTTATCTGTTAAAATTTATTATATATTTTTCTGTCTGTTAAGATAACTGAGACACTAAAATTGTTCAAATTTTGCCATTTTTGATTTTGCTATTAAAAAAAATAGGAGTTTCGCTGATTATGTATATGTATTATTTATCAGAATTTTATAAATATTATGCTCAAAAATTGAAGTATAAAATTGTTAACATACGCTCCATATCATATATTTAAAGTTAGTAAATTTGTAATTCTATATTTAAGTTACAACGGATTAACCAATCTGCTTAACCGTTTTTCCGTATTCTAAGATAATGCATAATCTAAAACACAACTGATGTGATTCTACAGAGAACATTTTTGCATAAAAAAATTCAAAAATAAGCCATCTAAAAAAACGTTGCCACTAGCTTTGAAAGCTATTTTAAAAAGAACTCTATTGCAGAATTTTGGCGAGATGTTTTTAAATTTCATAGTTTAACTTACAAATGTAAGAGAAGGATTTGATTATTACTTGCACATGGATAATTATTTATGTACATCAATGTCATTCTCTTTATATAATCAGGTATTAAAATATGCACAGGTTTCAATATTAAATTAGGAATTTCATGGCTTTTAAAGCAAAAAAGTGAGAATTATTTAAAATTGGCATTTTTTTTTTGTCATAATTTTTCCTTTTCGAAGACGTTTCAGCTACATAAATGATAGATAAACCATATTCTAACATAAGTCACTCTAACGTTTTAAGTGTTTCTCAGACGCAGCATTCATACAAATTTTAAACTTGTTCCATGCATGGAGTTTTTGAAAATTACTGTTAAAGTTTTCTTGTCAATTTTTATTGCTTTGTGCCCTAGTAGATTCTGCTACATGAACTGATACTGTTGAAATCTCAAATCAATAGCTAAAGACTTATTTTCCGAGTAAGTATATATATATATATATATATATATATATATATATATATATATATTCATTTTCTGAAAAAATAGTCTTTATTAGTACTTCAAGACTAAAGATGTACAGTTTTTACAGATTACATAATTTTCATCAAAATGACTATATGATTTATATCCCACCTCAAGAAGATGATACTATTACATTATCTTCCCATTAAATAAAGTTTTTTCCAGACCATATGATGATGGATACGCTTTGTGTATGGCTAGTAAAAATAATTTATGTAGACATATATGAAACTGTTTATACATACTATAACTCGTATGTTGAATTAG
>BMAW01089958.1:3104-18897 GCA_019974015.1 Nephila pilipes | reverse complement strand
ATAATATATGTAATATTGATGATATTGACCTGATATTGATGATGATGATATTATTATTTGTGTGTGTTATTGTGTTTGCAGTGATGATATTGATGATATTATTATTGATGATGATATTGTGTATTGTTATTGTGTGTGTGTGTGTGTGTGTGTGTTTGATCCCAGAAATAAATGCATAACAATAATAACTTATTTATAATATTTTATACAGCATGTTTACCATACGCGCCCGCACCGCAGCAGCCATTGCCTGTAGCGCAGGCGCTGCAAACCGGTATGCGGCGTACCGCGCCGTGCCGCTGCGGCAAAACGCGTACATGCGCTACGCCGAAAACTGCTGGCCAAAAAAAGGCGCGCAGCGTTGCTGCGCTGGCTGCCGCGAACATTCGCCGCGCAGCAGAGCGTCGCCCGACATTGCCACCGGCTGCGCGAGCGCAAAACCGGCGCAGAAACGCCATAAGCCGTGGCCTTCGTAAACGCCGTACGGCAAAAATTTTGGCGGCACCGCCTGGCAGTATACTTTTCTAAATGACTATGAACTGAAGGGAAAAAAATCAAATCACTTTACATTTTTTTCCGTAATGGTGAGAAAAATGTATGGAAAAATTTTGAATTATTTCTCTCATTTACAGGAGATCCGTTATTCTTCTTTTCAAATATAATCTTTCAAGTAGCGGCAGCAGAATGTGCTCTTTGATATAAGTCGTGATTGCTTGCGATACATCTACACATGCATAAAAGTGAAGAATATAGGAGAAAGAAGAGAGTGCGATATTGAAAGAAAGCGAAACTTCATTTTTCAATCTTCAAGAGTTTTTCTTCAAAATCGTTTTCTTCACTTCCATATAAACTTCTTTTCGTTCTTATGCGTGGTTCTGCGTCATGGTTGAGATTTTTTTCTCTGTTTTAGAACTTATTTTTGTTACTCTTTGCTTTTGCTGTACATACGTTTCAATTTGAAATAAACGGACGTATTTTCACCCTTATTTCTAGATATTTTCGATTACTTGCGTATATTGAATTCTTTATATGTTTTCATTCTTACCCATTTTCTCTAAAAGTTCAGAGAATGTCTTTATCATGTTCTCTTAAATTGCAGCAATGATGTTTGGAATATTAGCGTGCGTTTGTTGCCTCTGGAAGTAATGATCTTTGTAAATTGGGGGAAAGATGTGTTTTTTTTTATATTTGAATTATGTATGTGATTTTAGATTTCTATTTTCCGTATAAAATTTTTGCAGAAATTTTTAAGATATAAATATAAAAAACATTCTTCAATCCTTTACAAGAGTTTTGTTTTTATTGAAAAAATGAATAAATACAAAATTACGTTTATGAACCTGAAAATAAATATATTGATCCATATCCTCTTAATTTTGCAATTCTTCCCAATATCTTTATTTAATAATTTTTTCTAGCATGGATGAAGTTTTAAATTATTCCGCTGGTGATAAAGTATATAAATTTTTATAAAGGTTGCGCCATTTTGTTAATAAAGGAATAATATATTATTACATCGAGGTATTGATTATTTCATAAAGTTTTCCGCATAATCTTTTGTTTAGTTTAGGTGTGAAGTGGTTCTAAAATTACATGGAAGAAAGAGATAGTTACAACCGCACATTTGGAACAAACCTAGCAATTTTCAATTCCTATCAAGTGATGACGCAGAGGTAAATGCTACTCAGCCGGTAACTTACTCTCTAACTTTCGCAGCACAAAGCCGAGGGGCTTTGGGTATGCTTTGTTCATATGAATTGGATGTTGTGATGATGAGTTCGAGAGAGGAAACGACCAACTCGATTGTCGTCTCCTTATCTGACCGGGTTAAAATTTTCGAGGAAATACCAATAGCCAACACACTCCTAAATACTGAATCTAAATACCAAATACTAAAATCTAATACTTAGGAGGTGGTACGTAGCCACTCGAAATTTGCTTCAATAGCTTCAGGTTGGCAGATAAAGTAATAAACAGTGCATCATTGATCATATGTATACAAATATGTAAAAAAAGTATGTCTTTCAACAAAACTTGCTCTGATTTTAACCCGAAATAGGTCATCAGTCAGTGAAAATTTACAAATAAGAACAACTCTATTGACAGTACTACTATGCATGCTCAAGCAGGGACAAACTTTGCGGTTGGGAGAGAAGGGGCTTTTGTTGGAAATAGATTACACGGATCGCCAGGAAGCCTTGTCTCGTGTGTAAGTGAAGCGCACGGGTTCTTAATTAATGATATTTTCAAGATGCTCTTGGATCTTGACCGCGTAAGGCGGGTTTTCACAGTATTAGATGTAATTTCTCCTGACCACAAAAGTGGGTTAGAAGAATTAAAACTCATAGATATTTGGAAGCCTTATATAATTTGTAAATAGTATAAATATTTGTTTTATATTGTGATTGGTGCGTAGGAAACTGTAAATAAGTGTGGTCATAACTGCTCTCCCTAATTTTGGCTTGGTGGATACCATCTTCAACGAACTTTATTCTTAACAATATCCAGTTGAGTTGAAAATCTCGTAATTGCTGGTTTAATCTTGATTCCAGACTCTGATATATTTTTTTTATAAATTATTGTTAAATTACTCTGTAAATATAAGAATTAAAACGATGAAATATGAAATATCAATGGACAGTATTAACTTTTACCGATATTGAAATTAAAAGGAAACGATAAGTATTAAAATTGAATATATATTTATCTAAATGTAATTAAAATTGAAGCAAACGATAAATTTTTTTAAAAATGATCCTGAATGCAAAAAAAATTGATCTAACTAAACAATGTCCTTTGGTTGGCTAATAAATAAATAGTAATAATAAATTAAATCAAACTTTTCTTTAAAGATGGACTGATAGGTATAAATAGTTTTAAACGTAAATAATAAATTTTTACATTTCAAATATTATTTTATACCTTTTAATTCATGTTTAATTGAAAATCCAATTCTTATTTTTAAGTCCATGTTTAAAATGTTTTCGTACTTGTATTTATTTTAAAACTTACAAGTAGCATCTACAGATTCGCAGCTTGATCGCCTTAAAATCAGACTTATGTTCTGGATGTTATTTGGACTTAAGTTGTTGTAAAGCTTTTCCATTGAACTATTCCTGCTTCCGTTTATTCTTGGAGCTGGTCTTAAAGATCAAATTCTTGTGATTTCAATCCTTCGTGAAGGAACTATTGTTGAAAATAAATGACATCTCTCCTTGCTTTAGGGCACCAAATTGTTTTAATGACATTTTGTAAAGGAACTTTCCTATAGATTGCTATCAACATGATATTTCGGAAGAAATTAATTGATTGAATTGATTATTAAAAATATAATTAAGAGGCATTATGGCCGATTATTTTGGTGAATTATGACATGATACATAAATTTGTACCTCAGTTAAGTGATGAGTGACACCTGAACTGGCACTAATATACAAGTTCCATACAACACCAAGGATAGGATTTACGGTTTCAATGATATAACTTACATAAGACCCAAGATTGCCAGGTTCTTTAATGACATCAGGACTTGGTCCTTGACATCGGGACTTGAATCCCTGACACGAGGTCAATCATTGCAGAAGCTCATAGCCATACCCACTAGGCTACCACTGTCACTTTGAAAGGTAAAGGAAGATATGTGCGAACAGACGGACGAAACCATAATCAGTACTGAAAACTCATTTTTTTTTTTCTGTTCGGGAAATTATTTGCTATTTCTCAATTTCTTCATCAATCTCGTTATTTTCAGTGAGTGTGTTAAGCAGTTATTTTTATGTATAACCAAAAAATGTAAAAGCCAAGGAATTCTCCTCTTTTTTTAAATAGGAATTATTATTATTGTATGTTGTTTATTGCTTTAATTACTATCCTTATGCACACTATTAATTACATTTTTTTTAAAATCCAATATTTTTTAAGGTCAATCTGTATTGTATAATTTTCATCTAATCATAAAAAATAAGAATATGTTTCATTTATTATGTTAATATTATTGAGTATACATTAAATTGAAGGCTTATGATGATAATAAAATAAACATATTTTTAAATTCAATTTGTATAATTTATTTTTTTATATAGAAAACGAGTGAGAAAAGGCTTTCAGCAGTCTAACTATCGAACTTGAACTTTTAAATCATGTGTAGTAGTTAGTGTCTTACTTTAAAGATGTTCAACGTAAGATTTGTCGGGGCGTAAAATTTCCTCAATCTTGTGACATGAAATCAAAAAAAAAAATAGGATGCTAGGAGACGCGGATATCACAATCTTGTAACGAGTCCTTACACTATGACTTTATGGGTTCTGAAGGCCTCGACCAGTTTCTCGGAAATTATACCTCATAATCTGTTCGAAATTTAATACATATGCTAAAAATATGTTTCTTACAATACAACTAATAAATCAATTTTAAATCAAATTATCAACAAAAAGAGATTGTATCAATTTTTAAAATGGATTTATTCTAAAATGTTCATACATTCATAATTATTCAATTAAACCTTTTTTGTTTTAAATCTTTTTTAAGAAGCATATATAACTTCAAACATGAACGTTTTTAAAGATAACATTACTTTTGTAATTTTGATCAATTCTGTTTTTCCAAACTTCTGTGCGCAGTAAAATATTGATTTTGATAATTTTGAAAAAAAAATGTTCATTTTGTCTTTCTTTATAAATTTTTAAAAGTATTATTAAGTATATGTATATAAAAATATGAGAATCAATGATATTATAACAGAAAATTATATGATAAAAATTTCAAATTTCTGCTTAATTTAATTGGTAAGCTATATTTGTTTTGAAAAATGATTTTTTTTTCCTCTTTGAAGACATAAAACGGATTTTCGCCGCTTTTGCCGCCGCGCTTGCAAACGCGCGTAGCGGCAAAACGCCGCCTTTTGCCGCCATTTGCTCCTGCCCGTACCCACAAAAGCATACCGCCGTCTGCTGGCAAAAGCCAAAACCGTTGCTTTGCCGCCACCGCCTGCTGCGGCACATACCTTTTACCGCTGCTGCAAGTACTGGTAAAAAGGCAAGAAAAACAAAACCGCACCATCACTTGCTGGAGCAAAGCCGTACACTTTGCTATGCTGCAAAGTACAAGCCATTTCTGCCGCGCATTGCGGCACCACCGCTGCTGCCTGCTTCTTGCAGCTGCCCGTGACAGCAACACCGTTTAAAGGCGGTAGCGCCCGCAGCGGCAGCGCCATGCACTAAAGACTCCTTTCTTTAGTTAGCCAAGGTTTTATTTTCTTTCTTAAGGTTGAGAGAGAGAGAGGGAAACTCTGTTAAAATTTAAAACGTGATTACAAGGTTTTGAAACGAGTTGCTTCCAAAATCTTTCGACGCGGATTTAATTCTATTGAAAGGAAAAGCGTAAGATATGGTAAGTACACAGTGTCTCTTAAAATAATCAACTGAGAATCTGCAGAGAGTTTCTTTAAGAGAAATTTAAAGTCTCTGAAAGAGTTGTAAAATAGGTGTACATGTGAGTTTTTGATGATATAATTTATTTTAAATTTTAAAGTAAAGAGCGCATTACTTTTTGAAAAAGTACTATGGCTAAGTAATTTCTTTAAAGAAAACTGTACTGTTTCATTATTATTTTAAAACACATATAAAAGCGCTTGTGCATTAGAATAAATATTAGGTTTAAATCTATGGATGTAGCATTTACGTTTTAACCAAAAATAGCTATTTATCTAAAAATAGTACCATCATAAATACATATTTTGAGGTTCAGAATTTGCGATATATCTTAATTTTTATTAGTGTTTTTTTAATTGATGTAACGTAAATATAGAAGAGTGTTTTGAGATATAATATATACGTTCGTCCTTGAAATCGTTCATTAGTTCAATGCTATTTATTGGTTTAATGATATAGTTGAGTGAAGCATTGTATTAATCTGGTATATCAAAACTGTTTGATGTCTGGCAATTTACTGAATATAGGAGCATCCTACAAACCAATTTTCGTTCAATATAAGCAGATTTTTCAGAAACTCTGTCACAAATTTAAATCTAATGCTTGAAAGCGAAATGAAAAAAGAAATCATGTAATGGATTAACTTGTTACCAGGAGGGGCAAAATGTGGTCAAATAAGATAAGGGTTTTAAATATTTTAATTCCAAATCTATAAATTAAAACTTGTATATATGATTAAAACAAATCCTATAAAGAAGATGGAGAAATGCAACTTATGGGGTGTCAGGGCACTTCCGCTGCTTTTGTACCTGCTGCAAACGCTGCCGTAACATACTTAGCGCTAAAAGCAAACACTTTACTTGCACAGCGCACCATTTTGCCGCCTTTTAAAACCGCCATAGCTACGCTACTTGCCGTTTGCGCCTTGCCGCTGCATGCAAAGCCGTACGCTTATTTTCTCTTCATCAAAACTATCTACTTCTTTTGTTCATTATGAAAATGTAAAGAAACAGAAACATGTGAAAACTTTAATGGATATCGCATGATTGACGTATCAGCATTTTAAAGTTTTTTTAATGATACTGCCATGTGCAAGAATTGCTTAATCTTACCATTAATTCTGAATGAAAAATCAAAAAATTGGACTATATTCATTATTTCAAGTTCATTGTTCGAATGTGATTATTCTTCTAACTTTCGAAGTTGTCCAATGATTGGTGAAAAAAAAGATGTACCGAAATTAACAGAAGATCTGTTTAGCTATGCGGAGCATAGGTGGAACTGACTGCTCTTCAAACTTTTGTTCTGTAATGAGTTTGCCTTCCCCGTATCACAAAAGACATACGATCTCATAAACACTAGATTTTTTGAGCTCAACGAAGACTTGACTCTTCTTCCGCAGAAAAAACGCAGTTTCGGAAGAAAAATCTTTATTCTACAAGCAAATCCAAATGCACTCACAGTTAGCGGTGATGGTACTTGGAAGACGAGGGGGCATATGTCATTGATTGGCGTATGCACTCTGAGTTGGTGCCAGTCTGGCAAAGGTTGTTAACATTGAGGTGATGTCATCTTTTGCAAGGATGTTTCATATAAAAGGATTGAAATTTGGACCCACCTACCTTGCAGTGGTTGTCTAAACATAAACCTGTTTGTAAAAAAATCACTCTGGTTCTTCCAGGTAAAATGGAAGTAGATGGAATGACATGCTTTTTCTCAGATCCCAACAGAAGCACAATGCCAAATATTTTACGATATATAGGTGATGGAGACAGTAGGCATTTCTTGCTCTGTCAAATATGAATACCCATATGGGAAGAGGTGCAATTAGAAAAATCAGTGGTGGCCATGTGCAGAAAGGATGGGCAGCAGACTACATCAAAACATTGCGGGAAATAAACACTTTCTGATGGAAAAAACAATTAAGGAAAAGGAAGAAGACTAACAGACGTCTTAACTAATAAGCTGACCACTTACTATGTGCCATCGTGGGAACACACACACACACACACACACACATATATATATATATATATATATAATAGCAACCTGTATGTACATTGAATAGCCTTTAAATGAGTATACCAGTTTTGTATTAGATCTATATGAATATTTGTATGTTAATTAGTCGTATAGCATGAATATAATCATAAAATATATCAGTCAACATTTCATTTAAAATACTTTTTGTATTTAAAAAGAAGCATCTTTTTATTAATTTAATTATTACATTAATTGTGAATGTTTGATCTTACGTTCTCAAATAGACATTGCTTTATTTAGTAATTTAATCACAACTCTTTAAATTATTTGTTTTTGAGTGATTAATTTATATATTCTATTACAAAGAAACGTAAAATTTTTGTTCAGAAATACACAAAACATATACGAGTTAAGTACTAATTGCAACTTTAAAGTGATATTTGAGAATTCTGGTAAAAATTTAAAACCGATTCAAATTTCATAAGCTTAAGGAGTATTCAGAATTTACAATAAAGAAGCCCAAACGTGCTCAAAAGAACTTTTCCTATTACTTCAAATACTGTTTCCATTTAAGGATTTTAAGCTTAGAGCAATATAATTCATTGAAATAATTCTAGTTTGTGTTATACTAAACCAAAATATAATGGGTATGGAGTTACGAATATGTTAAATATAACTAACAAAATGCTACACTGAAAATAAACATTAAATTAGGTACATATTAAACACAAGAGATTTTAGAATGCACTGATATTTTGGTAGATGAATAATATAACTTTAATTTCGTATTTGTATTTATCATAACAAACGTAAGCTGTTAAATACATTCAGACATGGAATACATTCGAAAAGTTTAGAGATTTGCAATCAAATAAATGTGATGTACCCTAAGTACAACAAACAATGAACAAATTTAATTGTTCAAATAAAAAAAATTATTGAGGACAGTAATTCATTCCTGAATATGTTTTATTCCTAATTCTCTTCCTTGTATTTTTCCCAAACATAAATATTTAAAATTTTGGTTATTTTCACGATAACTTATAAATTATAAATTTTAAATGCAAAAGAAAATGTTTTGGATTCTAAGTGATTTAGGAACAGAAAGTAAATAATCAGGAGAATCATTAAATATTTGAATGAATATCTTCAAAGATGGAGCAAAAAAGTTTTAGTTAATTAATATTTTTAGAAAACGAAGTAATTTGCTTTTACTTCAGACTTGAATTAACTCATTTTTATTCAAAATTTGTAAACGAACTTGTGTTGAATAGAGCATAAGAACGCACAAATAGATATTTAGTATCTCCGAATAATTTTATCACAAAAACTACAAAAAATAAATAAAATATTTCGTTAACACACTTAATAATTACAGGGATTAGGCATTTAAATTATACTACAAAATTAATAACTATAAAGAAAACATTTAATGTGAAGTCTTATATCTAATAAAATGATTAATATGTAACCTGAGCTTATCGGGTGAATCTAATTGAAATGTGTATTGATATTGTATTGAACTTGATATATTTTAACTTCCATTTATTTAGTTTAAATCATTGAAATCAAAACTGTTTGCGTTTGGTTGTAATTCAAAGTTCAGCTTTTGAATGAATTACATTCGAGTAAAAGAGAGTGTCGTAAAATATATAGAAACTTTTACTGAAGGTAAATTCAGATTTTTATTTATATATTTTTCAATGAGATTAATTAAAACATTTTTAACGAAATTTTAGATTTTATCATAGATTCTTATTTATTTCCCGTACAGTGTTATGAGTTGACTGCGTAACTCTTTTATTTGCAGAAAATATTTTAAATTTAATTTTCTTCGACCCAAATATTTGCTGTAATAACACAACTAATTTTCTACAATTCACATCCCAAATTAAATAAATAAATTATCAAGTAATTTGTAATTATTCAATGACTTCATTATATCACTCAAAATTATTCTTGATAAAACCAATTCAGCATGTTCATACTTCTTTTTATGAAACTGAATGGAATCTAAATATGGTAGAATAATAATAAATAAATATTTATAATAAAATTATTATCAATTCAGATACTTTTCATTGAAAAGAAATGAATTATTTAGCATGAACTCAATTCTTGCGACTGGCTATATGTTCCTATATTTTCAATTAAAAATTATGTTTGATTTTTATAACTCTCAAAAATCTGAAAAAAATCAAAACTAAGAAGATATAAAGCATGACAAAAATATGGTAACCAAATACCTTAAGTTAATTTAAAATATTATGTTTATTGGTACTTAATTACTCTGTTATGTGTTAACCATTATAATCTCTTCAAAATCAGCATATTTAGTAATTTATTAATATTCAAGATGCCAATAGACTTGGGCTATTCCGTCTTGGTATGAGTATTAATTTTATTTTAGAAGACATGCATTACCATATTAAAATAGGAGTAGAATAAGAATTTAAATATGCATACTACATATCTGCAATTACTACACTTATACTCAAATAAAATATTTGAATTTAGATAGTATTAATCTTTGTTTCGAAAACAGCTAAAATCTCTTTTGGTACTTTCATTCTCTAAGAGCATCTATATTAAAGTTCAACATAATAATTAGAAGCTGATTTAAATATCTTACTATTAAAAATGAAATTCAGTAATATTTGAAACAAATATTTCTACATATGGTTTTTATAAATTACCTTTATTTTGTATTTTGATGTTTAAAATTGTTGCCACTCTGACGTGTTTTTCCCTTTATTATATAACTCTACAGCCCTCTTAAAGTCTAATTTAAAGTTAGTTAGCTTAGAACTCAAAATGAAGATACGTAACAAAATATTTTATTACTTATTAGAGAATTTGAAAAAAAACCCTCTTAAATCAGTTAATCCTTATTTACATTCAAGTAACAAAATGTTTGTGTAGAGACTCACTCATTTTGATTATTCTTAACTAGAGTAGGTTCACCTTCTATTATTTCTGAACTGATAAGTCCAACTACTTTCAATATAGAAGATGATTACAGTGATTCACTCGAATCTACAACATCTAACAGCTTCTCGCTATCCTCAACCTCCCTTCACCGTCCCTTTAATTATATATATCACTTGAAAATCAATATCTATAATTTAATTTACAGCTTCTCTTACCTTCATCTAATTTACCGAATCACATATTATTTGGTTGGCAAGGAGTTGTAAAAGTATGCAGTTCAAATGACCAAAAAATATTCGATGTTAGTGAAAAGAAATCAGTGCTTGATCTCTCAAGAACATTTGCGTAACCGAATAGAAATCTTACGGCAATATAATTTAATCGAAGTATTTCTTTGAAAGATTTGGTACCAGATTCAAATTTATTTCCATTCGTTACGGATCTGATATTGTCAAATGTCGATGATATTAAAATGGCAACCATATTTAAAGCTTAAGAATGATCTGTTTTCAGTACATTTCGCTACTTATTAAGTAACTGGATTAAAACGCCTCTAAACTATTGAAACTGAAAACAATTGTAGCCTGCTTTGTAAACTTAATTAAGCTCCAAAACAAAATAAATGTATTGAAAAAGTTCTTGTTCAATTGATCATTTTTTTTATATCTTTTCTACCATTTAAATTTTTTTTACGTAAAAAAAACCCCTCTTGAAGCATGTATTAAGTGCTTCTAACAGGAAGGAAGTTTTAACTCAATAAACAAGAAAGTACGCGTGAAAGGTAATAAATAAATACTCCGAAACAGCAATTTGTTTTGAAAAAATAACTTTTATGGGTGTCTTTTGGGTTAAAACAAAGATTGGTTTGTTTATATAACTGACGCTTTATTATCTTTCAACTGAACAGCAAAAACGAATTTCCCTTGCGCGAAGAATTCATTTCCTTCTTTTTCTAATTTTTGTTCCCTCCTTTTACGAATGCGAATATGATTTTGAAATTTCATCAGGTGCAGTCTTTTTCCATTGCCTATACATATCCCATCCCTTTTCTTTAGAATTCTGGATAAATAAAAGTAATAAAAAGTTCCAAAAGGGAAAAGAGAGGAAAAGAAAATCCAAAACAGAATTTTTTTGGCAAAATCACAAACTATGAGCTCTCTGCAGCTAAAGAACAAACTTAGGGCGTAAAGAATTGTTGAAAAAAATATATAACCCAAGGTATCTTGAACGAAAATACAACGAAACAAACAAACTAAGGAAGAAAATGGAAGAAAAATAAATAAATAAAAAGATGGGTGGTGGTTTCAATTGTTAGTTTCCAAAATCTATCGGTTAAGAAGAGTTTTTTTGCTCCTTTTCTAAGTGAAAGAAAATATCAAAGAAAGAAAACAACATAATAAAGCTCAACAGATCCGCCGAGCTTAGCAAAAAATATAGGAACTGAGGCAGAGAAATTCAATAACGGCAACTTTTATATCTGTTATGTGGAACCATGCAAGATATATCTTCGGAAATAATATAGAGCATTACATATATGGGGCACTCCAATACATCTAATTTATTGTTTGGCGTTTCTCTTCTTAAAATGCAGATCCTCAAATTTAGTTTACTACTGAGCACTTGTGAAAGTCTTTTTTAAGTATTTTATCAAATTTATATTAAACCGAGTTCGTGAGATTTCATTATAAAACAATTTAAAATAGGAAATGCATTTAATGAAAATACAATTAATTTATATATGAGCACATTTATACAGTTATGGATCTAGTGGTGAGAATGAGACCCATAACCCTTGGTCATAATTTCACGTACAGGTAAAATAACATACCTGAACTGGAAATCCCAACCAAAGCTTAGTATTTGTGTCAATATTTTTTTCGATGCCAAAATCTTACATTATTCAGGGATGGAGTAATAAAATCATCGTATTTAAGGTTATAATATTCGTTACTGGCAATCAATGAATTAACTTGCAAAAGCAAAAAAAAAAAAGAAAGAAAGAAAGAAAAAGAAAGAGAAAAAAAAGAAAAATATTATTATTAAATAGCACAGAATAGCGAATATGATATAATTTCCTTCTACATAATAATCTTTAGCAATGATACACTTTAAAGTCTGTAATTTATATTAGCAAAATGTTCTGTAATAATGTTCAAGTTATTAAAAAATTATAATATTCTGATCAATACGCAGAAAAAAAACAATATTCAATTCTTTGCTTATATGAAGACCGTAGAAAGTATACATTTAACAGAAATAATTTTTCTTTTCTTTTTCTTTTTTATGCCAACAAATGACAACGACGAATTGACTCCAGTTGAAAAGTTTTTACATGTAGTATATAAGCTTTATTAGAATAAAAAGTATTAAATATGTATCTCTTAACTTTTTAATCCCATTTTACATACACATAAAAAAAAGAATTCTAAGAGAACCGTTCGTTCTATCACAGTTTTGTTTTTAAGATCAGCTATTCACAGTCATGTTTTTAAGAAAACGTTATGTTTTAACATTGTAGAAAATAGCTACAAAACGGACTTGAAGGTTTCGAAATACAGATCAATTACTATGCAACAGTCATGGTTATTTAACCAAGACATATTCGGTAGATTTAGGATTCCAATAATATTTGTGATTTACCTGGCTAACCCAGCTTTTTTGTTATATCCTGCAGCTCTAAAATACATTTTCGCTCCATGGATCCATTTTCTTGAGAGTTGAGAGCCTCATAAACCTTTAAAGATGATATATTCACTAACGAAACTTTACGGTATATATATATATACTTCACTACTACTGATAAATATATATATATATATATGTGTGTGTGTGTGTGTGTACTATCAAAATATACATAATCGTTACTTTATACGCCTCTAATAGCAAATTTATGTCATTTCTGAAGTTGACATTCAGCATAAAAAATTATTGTATTTATTTACTTTTAGAATTAGTTTCAAATTAGGTATAGAAAATATTTTCAGCATTGTTTACATCTTAACAACAATATCTGGTTGTTACTTTGCAGATACCGTGTTATCTCAAAATAACACAAATAATGATATATTATTCTTAATTATGTAGACAGAAATTTTATTTTGTATTCCTATGTATGCATTCCTATTTTCCATGTGTCTGATTCGTATCTTTTATTTTCAACTAATTACAGTTAAATGCATTCATGAATTATATGTATATATAAGAATTGCAAATATTTTGAAAGGTTAATTTGAAATTTAAACGTGTTTATTTAGCACTTTACATCCAATTTGAATAAGTAGTTTCTTCAGAATAACATTCATAAGCTTATTTAATGTAATCATATTTGAGCAAACTATAATTCAGCTTTGTTTAGTTTTTGAGAAATTTGTTTCTTTTTTCAAAAATTGTCACTCTTGGCTAATTCAAGATTTCAGAATGAAATTCTAGAAAAAATTCCAGTTGTAAGAATTTCATAGAAGTCTAGAGAGATATGTATTCATAAAAAATGTAATATATTTTCAGAGGATATTAAAACATGAACACATAGTTTATTTAAAGAATTATAAAACGTTTCACTTTTCCAGTAAATATTGTATGTCTGTATAACATAGTCAATAATTTTATTTATTTGGACCAAAGAAATTATTTATGCTACTCAGAAACTTTAAATTTATTCATAAATTTCTTTCAATATACATTTTGTTAGAATTATACTATACAAGATATTTCATAAGATATAGTTATGATAAATAATGCCAAGTTTCCTTAAAATTGCTAAGCCAAATACAAAATAGTAATAGCTCGTACTTTCTTTGGATAAAAATACTATTACATTTTTTGACTGAAAAAGTAGAAGAATATATAATATGAAAGAGGTTTACGAAAAAACGGAGATAAATGTAAGCGAAAGAAAGAAATATCGCTTAAAAGTATTTACTGTTTATATGGAATTTAATAGGATATTGAAGATAAACTGAACAACGTTTTGTTGTGTGTAAAGTGAAACACACACAGTAGTATATTTTCTAAATAAGAAATTGAAGATCGTATGCGTGTTGTATGAAATTCAATAACATTTTGTTTTTGTTTCATTTCTATTTTATATACAGTAGAAAACTTCTACATTTGAGAAATATTACATTTCTTCTTTTTGAACTATCTTTCAGTTTTTATTTCTAAAACCGTTTATAATAATTTTATTATTTTTTGAAGATCAGCTGAAGTTAAAAGTCAAAATCTTCCAGGACTTTAAATTCTCTTTTTATTTTATTGTAGTTACCAGATAGTTCTGCAATAGTGAAAAAAAAAAGAAGTATAATTTACGAAATATATAGTAGGCAGCAGGAAGTTACTTACTCAAGGCAAAAAATCATACAGAAACAAAAAATACATAATTCTACATCCAAATGTTATTTGTTATATGTTCCGTTAATGAATGCGATGAATTAAATTTTGTCTCCCTATTATATATATTTTTATTTCTGTCATTAATAAATTGTTATTTACGGTTTTTGGTGCTTGAGTCCGGAAAACACTGCTCACAGATTCATTAGGATTCTGCATTTTTTCATAAAATCATTTTCTTAGATTCTTTGGATTTGCCAAATCTCTAAATACAGACTTGATGACTTCCATTATTGATACTTCCATAAGGAACATGTTTATGCTTGGAGTGGTCTTATGTTTCGTTTCTTTCTTGGGCCCGATGAAACCACACCATCTTCCTGATACAACTAGCAGGCTCCATGATTTCACTTATTATTACTCGAAAATAAATGAAAATATTCATCTCAAACAGTTTGCTTCATTTCTTGATGAGATCCAACATTTCCACACGATTTGTAATTCTCTTACAAGGTCTATTTTCACTTCATAACTCGAAGAGATATCCTCCCATTACAAGTTTGGCAAACATCCAGTTTATTAAAAATATACATCAAAATAAATATTGATATAATTTCATCTGCAGAATCTATATTTTCATCAGACTCATTATATAAAATGAAACAATCGCTTATAATTTGGCAATCTCAGTTCCAACATTATCATTTGATTCAATAACAGTCTCATTATCACAATTGGTTCACTTTTTTGACATTTTTACTTTTTTTAATCGTACTATTACTTCGTTCTAAATAAGTTGACTAACTCTTTTTTACCAGTAAAATACTAATTGCTAAGGAAAGTATAATGTAATGTAAGTAAATAAGACAAGATGCATGAAAAATATTTTAAAATGGTTGATTGTTTTTGTGGGATATGGAGCACACTATACAAAGTCTGCTATCCTCAACATTTAAAAACCACACAAAGAACAATATTAACAAATAAAAATATTTTAAAAAAACTATTTGCAATTAACGTTATTGCTATCAGTTATTCAATCGTAAGAAAATTATAAAAATTACTGAGATAATAATAATAATAATATATATATATATATATATATATATATATATATATATATA
>BMAW01089957.1:64103-82575 GCA_019974015.1 Nephila pilipes | reverse complement strand
CTGAACTTGCCACCGTTTTGCAGGAAGAATGGTATAATATTCCCTTGACACACATACAGGAACTGTATTTATCCATTCCGAGAAGACTGCAAGCTGTTTTGGATGCCAACGGGTTTCCTACACCATATTAAGCAAAGAAACATGTTTTTTAAAAGGTGTTTCCATATTTTTGTCCAACCCCTGTATAATATAACTAGTTTCAATAGTTTTATGAAATTTGATAATATAATGCATCACTTTCATAATAACGTTTGCATTTGTATAGCAAAAGTTTCTTCAATTGTAATTCGTGAAAATACATGTATGTAAAGAAAAAAAATTGTCCTAATAAGAATTCAATAAATAAAATAATATCGTAGCTTCAACTTTTTTCTTATATCGTTAGAATTATTCATAATTTAGCGTTTCATTTAAAATTCCCATCAAGTTGGAATGTAGTGAATCAAGTTTTATTTGTACTTAAATTTCATTGAATACAATCCATTTGTATTAAGTTAAAAAGATAAATTTCTCTTTAGTCACGTGTCACATCATACATAGATTGCCAACTAATATATAATTAAAAAAAACTTACGAATTTTTTGAATTCAAATACAATCAATTAGTACATCAAAAGTTTAAAATACTCTTATTATCAGAAACAGTTCTATTCAGAATAAGGCAAGGTACGTAAATGCAAATTAAAAACATGTTTTGTCTCTATTAGATCTACAAACAACTAATAAATCAACCGCTTCGGCCTCAATAATGTTAGCAAACACATAACATAAGGTGACACAAAGAACCTTTTTAAAACTTTCTTTTTCTTTTTCCTTTCTTCATTTTGTTCCTCACTCGTATGTTTGGGTTCAATGTAATGCTTCGAAGTTAAAAATGCCTTTTAAAAGAAAAGGACAACCATTTGAAGAGTTGAACGTCTTTGAGTAGGGTCGCATTATAGGGCTGCTTGAAGGTGAATGATCATTCCGTCGGATTTATGCTACAATTTCCAGCTATCGGTGGAAATGGGTAAAAAGAAACTAATGCTCACAACAATTAGAATCAGGGAGAGGTACATGGACTACAAGTAGGGAAGATCGAAGAATTGTCCAGCAAACGGGAAGCACGCCGACTGTTACGATTCCCGGACATTATGAGAGCAGTGATGCTCTCTCTGCATCGTCTATAAAGTGTCATTACCATTAGCAGTTGACTGCATGCTTCTGGATTGCTTGCACGTAGATAATTATGGAGTTTGACCCTGGCACTACATCAACGTTGGCTGAGGCTGCACAGGTGCCACGAAAGATTTGCATAGAGACATGCGAAATGGTAGCGGGTGTTTTTTAGTGATGCATCTCGCTTTAGATATCTCGGTGAAGATAATAACTATACACATTCATACAGCAGTGTAATGGTATGTGATGAACCAAACATATGTTGGGGACGCCATTCCTTTTTTCAATGCTCACCCCAATCTTGAATTTCAATAAAATAACTTTCATATTTACACCTTTAACATCT
Organism: Nephila pilipes; assembly: GCA_019974015.1. Taxonomy (NCBI): domain Eukaryota; kingdom Metazoa; phylum Arthropoda; class Arachnida; order Araneae; family Nephilidae; genus Nephila; species Nephila pilipes. The sequence continues at coordinate 81,072 of BMAW01089957.1, read as the reverse complement.
AGAAAATTTGCCTCACAGACCTGTCCCCATGAAAAACTTACAGAATACTATAGACCTTTTGTTACCACAAAGTGTGCAAGATCTACATGCCAAAGTCCAAACTACATGGGATGAGTTGAGTCAATACACCGTTAATAGTGTCTATGATTCATGCCTCGACGTAGGGCTGAATGCATTAGAAAAAATAAGGCAACCTATCATCCTATTGAGAATTGTAATGATTTTGTACTTTGACCAATAAATGCAGCCATCCACGCTCAGTATTTAATCATTGCTTGTAGTTGATGAGTATTAACTTACTTTCAAATATTATTTTAATCTGACTATTATTTCTCGGTGTAACTTGTTTTGACGATGAGTATATAAATGTAATTTCAAGGATTCACACATTTAGAAACGTGTTTACCCACTGAAACACGAACCAGTACTGTATGGAATGGCTCTCAAACCATGCAAAAAGTGAAACTGCTTCACTATAACCAAAAATTCGATTTTCTACAGAAAAAGTACTTTCTGATACTTTTGTGGGATTCGCAGGGTATTAGATGCTTGATTTTTTTTCATGACCGTACAATTAATGCAGTATGCTACTGTGATCTTTTCAAGATGACTAAAACAGCAGTTAGGTCTAGAAGACTTTACAATTCCAACATCAATTTTCTCTCCGGGACAAAATACGACCCCACACAGTAGAGTAACGTTAGAAAAATTAAAGAATATTTCCTGATCAACATTAAAAAGTCATCCCTACTGTGTTGACATACTCATAGCACCTTCTGAATAACATTTGTCTGGACAAGAAGTGATGGAAGAAAAACGGTTTTCATCGTATGAAGAAAAAGAATTTAAGTGTCGTTGTCTCAATACACGCCCGACTCAATTTTATTTCACTGGAATTAAAAAAAATTATCAATACTTTGGAATGTATGTTTAAATCTTAAAAGAAAATATATAAAAATAATATAGGTGCATTTTTAATAAGTAATAGTTCAGAAAAATAGGTGCATTAACCTCTATTTCATTTGACATTCGATGGTTTAGCACATTCTATAATCCAGCATTGATAAAGACAGTCGATGGCGGAATTTTTCACGTGACTTCGGTCTTTTGTTGACCTTGAACTCCAGGTCGCGATATAGAGCAGTTAGAATTTTCAACCAGTTCCTTTGGAAACTATCAGTTTTCGGTTCAGTACAATGTTCCTTCTTTTCTAGAGGTTTACATATCATACTTGCACAATACTACAACTTATACATACAGTGTACTGAACAGCAAAATGTTCAAGAGTAATTCGTCATAATTTGTTTTAACTATCATTTTAATAATACATGAACTTTTCTTTTCTCTCTCTCTCTTTCTCTGTGCTGTGTTTTTAATCAATACAAAAATATAGAAGGAGTAACGGAATACTTTGTTGGATATTATATCGTCTACAATGGTTCATAATGTGCGTAAACACACACACCCATTAAATGAAGGATTTAAAAGATTAAATTCTTATTTAGAATGATTTCACTCTGGTATCCCCGTCAATGATGCTCGAAAATCTGACTTAATCACTAATCCGCCAAGGACGATGTTCAGAACGTAACGGATTAAAAAGAGCGCTTACTATAGTTGTATTTCAGTAAGTGGTATTAAATAGTAATCATAGTGAGTTTTTGAAAAATATCTGTCTCTTTTATATTTTATCATGCTTCGTTTATTAATTATTTAGTATATAACTGTTAAAATATTTCGCGCTTTTCTTACGTTTTTGATAACCGACCAAACTGTGTTGCTAATGAGCTACAGAAATTAAGTTTCGGTTAATAAATATTAAATAGTAATGAACAATTGCTGAAGTCTTATGAGAGTGTTGTATTATACTCTCTTTATTTACTTTATGCATTTCTAGTATACTCATTAATTTATCATTGATATCATTTAGCTCATTTTGTAAAATAATTATCATAATTAGAGCCTTAATTACCTAATGTATCTAAAAACTAATAAATTTCAAATAATGATTAGTTAATAAAGAGTTTAGAATTTTCTGACCTTCTAACTGCAAATCCTGAAAGGAATGTTAGAACCTACAAGTGTAAAATGACGCGTTTAGAATAAGAGAAAATACTAAAAACATTTTCTGCGTCAAATGAATAATATTACCTCATTTCCAATTATTTAGGTTTTATAACCGTGTTATAATAAATGCTACTTAAAAACTGAACCCATTTGAAAAATATGTTACATAACTCACTTCTATAAGCTTTAATGGACCGTTTCACTCTTCCACAACTTCAACAAAATAATCTCAGAAGTTGAAAGAACTGGGAAACTCCAGATATACATATTGAAGCTTTTATTATTCAAAACTTATTTTTAACATTTCAGATAAATGGGCAAGATCCCCCAAAACAGCCATTGTATCTTTTCTGCTTTTACACACAAATAGAAACTACTTTCGGAAAAGCCTTTTTAAGCGTGGCAGGGGCATTTCGAACGAAGAGGCTACAAATTGTTAGGTTTCTATTTATTTTTTGGCAAAACGCCACCTAGATATTTTGTAACATCATCCATAACTATGATGGCTGATGCAAATGAAGGAAAGGAAGTGGTTTAATGATATGAGGATCTAAATAGAGGGAAACATCATTTACTGAAAAAAATAAATATAAAGAATGTTGCGGAACACATAGCGAGTATCTTTTGAAAACACTTCAATTCAGATTTACATATTAGGTAACATAAGAAAGGAATAAGGCAAACATTATTTACTATAAACTTTAAGTGGTGTTGATATGTATTTTTAATTTAAGTTGCTTTACTATTGACTTTGAAAAAGATAAGAAATTTAAAATCTTAGTTAAATTAAAGCAACAAGAAAAAAGAACATGATAGGAATTAGTGCAATGATTTTTAACAGGTAAATGTTTATGAATGCTTGAATCTGTGCGAGGCAAATTCGAAAACAACTTTTTTTTGCATTGCTAAATCAAGTTGGTGTTATCATTCTGTGCTACAATTTGGGAACCAGCTCCTAAATGAGTTCGACACTGATTTAGAGGCAGCCAAATCAAAATTTGACGGCTGCATCAATATACCAGAAACCAAGTAACAATCAGAGAAATAGATTGTATCTGGGGAATCTGTTCCAAAAGGTAATGAAGATGGTCCGAATTGACGGAAAGGTAATGGCGATAACTATTTGAGTTACGAATGCTGACTTATTAAAAAAAAAGGAAAATTGATCAGTGGACTAAAGTACAGTGAGTTACCTCATTCCCATTTCTTTATCAACTAAACAAATGTATGGACAGAGAATTTGTCTATAGAATAACATCTACATGTTTACACGCAGAGTAACCAAAGACAAAACTGATTAGCAGAAGAATATATATACAACAATTATACAAAAAGAAAATAAGGAAAATAACTATAAAAATGACCATATAGAGTCGGGGAAGAAAAATATCTGAGTTTAAAAGAAAAATGTTCAATGAAACTTTGGATTGTAAAAATGTGACATTTTCTCTCATCGTTTTAGTTTTATCTTTTATTAAGTATGATATACAATTTAGTCCACTTATCACAGTAAACGTTTGCTCATTTTCTGAAGTTTATTTTTGCAAACATGTGCAGGATCTGCATTTCATATCTTATGATTTAGGGAAGGGAATTCTCTAAGAACCAAGCACTGCAATGGTCGGTATATTACCCTATATTTTTTACATTAGTATTTTCAAAAGTATTTGAATGCATTTAAAAAATAGAGAGTAATATTTTGAATTACTCTACTTCTTGAATAGGAATATTACCAACTTCTATATAGTAGCTATATTCCTTTTATATATATACTTGTAATGTTTCCTTTTATTGTGTGACTTAATTAAGAAGTAGGATTATTTCTGGTATTGCGAATTATATTTAGTGTAAACATTCATAATTTAACCCTCATTTTTAAGTGGTTTAATTGGTCTATTTACTAGAAGTGCAGCTTAATTATTATTTCGAAGTTAAAATTTTGTAAGATTTTGAGATATTTGTCTCAAACAGAGAATCTTCTGAGAGACTGAGAGCCATCTTTCTCTCAAGCTGCAAGTGTCGATAGAATATAAGAGTCGCGTTTCTCTTTTTGAGTGTCTTAAAGTCAAGTGTATCTCAAGTTAAGAGTTTAGTCATGTATTTAATTAAATAATAACAAATTTTTGTTCCATACGTTTTTTTAAAAAAAATTCTTATAATCTGTAAGAAAATTAAATAATTATTTTTCCTTCTAAACATGAAAATTTCTGAATAAGCATGATAAAAACCTTAAAGATTACTATTATTATTTTTGTTTCGTTAAACCGAAGCATTGAAGCTGTTAAACCGAAGAAAGATATGTCTCTCCATTTCAAAGACTTATAACTATTTTGATTGATTAATAATTTATTAAATAATAATAGAAAAAATGCTTTAACAATATGAAAATACAATTTCTTATAATTGTAATGCAACTTTAATTCACTTTTCAAAAAAAATACAAAAATAATCGAAACTATTATATTTATTCTGAATAATTTATAATAGAATTCAAATTACCTATAAGAAAATTTCAATATCAGAGATTTACTAGCAAGTGATTACATTTATAAAACTGGATTATTTAATGCAAAACTTCTTTTCTTTCTATAATAAATAAAGTAATATGAATTGCATAGATCCTTAACCAGGTGCTACGATTAAATTAATAGAACAAAACAAAAATATGTATTGGCGCATTTTGAAAATTAGTGTTATTGTTATCATTGCATTATTGTTTTCAAAATGTTAGGCAGAATTTTATTTATTCGAAATTTACAAAAAAATTCAAGAATTATTAGTATTTGAGCAATAAAAAGACACTTTAAATAGAATATATATATATAAAGTTAATCATATATTTGGAATATTTAGATAAATTCTAAATAAGAATGACTTATCTCCGATATATCTGGCTTTGATATTTTTTTCATTGTTATGCTAAACATTTATGAATTATCAGTTCAGGAATGGCTATAGTACGTTTTAGTTAATATTAAATCACTAAAATATATTCTAAAATTTGAATATGTATTTAATTCCTACACTTTATTGTGAGAATATTTAGTATTCGCTAACAATGGCTAATCCATTTATATCTTATCAGTCTGGAACATAAACCATTATTAATTTATCACCTACGTAAAGTACATCTATTTATTCCGGCGAAATAGTGAATGGAAGATTTATTTTCTACATTAATGACTACATTGTTCATTGGATGAAAATATATGCTTCAATGGAAAATAGTGGCTCTGGATTAAATAGAATCCGAATTTAAAATGAGTTTATGAATATCTTTGTAGTTTCATCGGCTTTCTAGTGAAAATCAGATTTAAATACATGTTTTCAATAGTACAGCTTGAATACATAAAGTCTCCCTTATTTATGAATAGTTGATGTTGAAAAACCCACGAGTTGTAAAGAAATAACTGAAATTCGAAAGATGTTTTTAGGTGAAAATGCTTAAATTATACATTTTATTGAATACTAAAGAAGTTTTAACATTAAGATGTAGAATTTTCAACTCTTTGACTCTTGAAATGATACATTTTGAACATAAGGATTTATTTTAAGATATTTTTCGAAAGATATTTTTGGGTGAAAATGTTTAAATTGTACATTTTATTGAATACTTAAGAAATTTTACCATTAAGTTGTTGTAAAATTTTCAGCTTTTTGTCACTTGAAATGATACATTTTGAACATAAGGATTTATTTTAACTGTTATAAGTTACAAATGATGTTTTTCGTCAAAATTCTCAAATAAGTATCTAAAGAAAAATTATCATGGAACATAAATACGTACGAGTAATATTAAATGTATTGAGTTGAATTGGTAAATTATGTTCATTTCAAATACGTAAAATCTAAATTATTTCTCATTAATTTATTTTCAGTTTTAAAACAAGATTATTGTTCCTCATCGCTTTTTTATATCATTGAAATTTTGGTTATTTTAAATGATATAGACATATGTAATAATTAAAACTAATAATAAATAAAATAAATTAATTAATTAAATATCTACTTTGTAGTTTATTATTTGCAGGTAAGGGATTTGTATTGGATGCTAATCTTATTATAAGACTTTTGCATAGTAAATTTATTCCCAAAATGTAGCTTCCTCAAATATATTTTAATGATGAATCTTATACAAAGGTAAAACTACTATTCATTAATAAGTTGGCTAATTAAATATTAATGAAGTACCCGGTGTTCCCCGGGATTTCGGAGAATGAAGAAGTTTCATTTAGAGGGAGGGGTTATACAATGAGTTTCCTCTTGTTTTGGTTCAAGGTGAATTTTATCAAACTCGAACAAAACTGTAGATTTTATTCAGATAGGAAGCTAATATTTTATCCCACATTGAGGTACATGATGTTTACAAAGCGGGAGGATACACAATATTTTTCGTTTCTCCGCGCCGGAGCATGAACCAACAAATCATCCAACCTGCCAAATTTTGAACAAATGACGTATAATTAGCAATGTGAAAAACATAGCGCTCCCTTTTTAATCCTGCCATAAAACCCTGTTCATACCTACACTCACGGCGAATGCAAGCCAGATTGGAAATTGCAATCGTTTGAAATGGAAGAGAAAATTTGAATCATTGGTTATGAAAACATATTTACTTGCGGCGTTTCCTATGGTGATGAGGGCTTCTATTACGTTCAGCAATAGATTTGTAAACTTCCAGTTGAGAATATAAAATGCAGTTAAGGGATTTGTTGCGGGATATCCAGTTGCTAAACAGACTTTAATGGTGAAGTTGACCTCAATATAAAGCAAATTATGATATCAACATCGAATCAAATCGATTTGAAAAATAAGTTCTTGATTATTTTAAATTGGTCCTTTTATGAAAATGAATATTGAAATATCGTTAAAACATGAAACTAACACAAATAATAATTTGAAAAATTATTGTTATTACGATTATTTAATTTCGAATTGAAGATAGAACTTTCTGAATATCATTGCGATAAACCTTGGGATAATCAATAAATTTATATCAATGCAATTATGAAATGCGGAGAACTTTGAGAATAAACATTCTACATTTTAGATTATTTCAAGAAAAATTTTACGGAAGATGCATTAAAGAAGTAAATTAACCCAAAATTAGAAAAAAATATCTCTCATCAAATAGATTTTCGTTTATTCCATACGCATAATAAAATCTTTTGCCTCTTAAGAGAATGTTTAATACCCTGATGCCGTTTAAAAGAATGTCATTCATTGAATAAAGATTGACATTAGTATTACTTTTTTGTTGGAATGTTCCTCAACCATTTCCTCGAAACAAAAACAATGGAAAAAAAAGCTAAAGCATTTCCAAATTCTTATACATTTCCAAAAGCACTTATACACGAAACAATACGATAAAAAGAAGAACGAAAAATAAATTTACCTTCGATTTAAAGTAGTAATGAAAGGAGCAAGAAATAAAATTGACGTAATATTGATTAAATTTCATTCATTAGTCATATTTTTCCTTTTTTTTTGTATGTAGAATTATCAATCTCTTTCCAATTGTTTCTAAATAAGTGAAGAGATTTTTTTGTTGTCGTTATCGAAAGCAAAAATTTGGATACAGTTTCAAATATTATTAAAAGATACATAATACTTTGTAAAAGTAAATATTGTGATACATTTAATATTTGAAAGAAAGCGATTTAAACTTAAAGTGATACTTTTTTTCAATATTCTTTATTAAGCTATATTTTTTTAAATGTTTAAAGTTGTTACAATGAAATGAAATTATGCTATTGGCAACACCAGATCATATTTTTGTTTTTAGAAAATTTACTGGCAACGAACAAAAAAATGGAATTTAGTTTGATTCCAAGATGTAAAAACAAATGTTGAAAAATTGTGCTTGTGAAAATTGTGTATATAATTTATGTTTGAAAAGATGTGCGCAAGTAAATGTGATGTCCTGAAAACAAGACCTCCTTATTAATAATCTGTAATACAGTATTATTTGGAGGTTCCATCGAAGATAGTAGAAATTCAGATGTGCTTATCGAATGGCAGTAGTGTTGGTCTCCATAACAAGAATTGGAGTGCGTACCTCAATTACGATAATGCTGGTCTTCTGAGTTGCTAAATTTAAAAAAGAAGAAATTTGGAATTGCCTGAAGAAGTTGTTCAGTAAAAATTACCTGATGGCGATTTTTTTTTTTTTTTTTTTTTTTGCACTAAAAATTATCTGGTATTGAAAGTGATTTCATTCAAAAGCGGCATTTTTTTGTCCTTGTGCGGAATGTTTTCTGTGCTGTTCTGACATCATATGCTGCATTTACTTATTCAAGAATTACTGTCATCTTTTTCGAGTGGCTTTCTTTAAAACTGTTGTGCTTCAACGTTCATTTACCAAAATTATTTAATTTCACATACAAGGTGAGACTACCTTTGTTTTAATAGACGATTTTTACTGTTAACAGAATAACAATTTACATGATTATCACCAGTAGTGCAAGTTTTGAGATCTTAACCCATTAAAATTTCTTCTATTTGCATTCTTCTCACAAACGTAAGAAGACTAACAAATCTCACTACCTCGTTACTTTCATCAAGAGATAAACTAAAATTTTACGAGATTTAAGTCTTTTTTATAAAATATTCTACGCTTACAACGAAACTGTGTAAATTGGCAGGCTTGTAATGCTATTTGATAGCTGCACAGTTATCAAGCTTCTTGTCTATGACTGGACTTAACATCCAACACGTAACTTCCTTAACTCAAAGTTTAATCAGTGGCTCTGAAAAAGTATGAGGCTTTCCAGCTTTTACAAGATATCAACTGACAATAAATGCAGTTTTAGTGGCATTTTTATTTTCATTTTTAGAAACTCACCCCATCATGGATGACCCTGTCTTAAGGATAAAGTGTGGCGTTCTTCAAATTTATGTACTCAATCAAAATGCTTGTGTGACAGAGGTTGTTGTTTAGATTGAAAAAAGCAGCTAATAACAATAATTTTATGACAAATAATGTATTACCCGTCCGGGACCCGTTCGTTTCCAACAAAAACAAAGTCAAATGACTTGAGAAATACTAGAATCATTTTTTCGTATTTTTCCTCACATTTACTTTTTGAGTTGCCTTTCCCCAAACTGAGGTAGTACACATTAGAAAGTTCGTTTTATTCCCTGATATAATTCCCTTTAATCTTTAAATTTATTCAATCACAAGCAATAAATTTCTTCGATTCAGCATAATCTCACACTTAAGAGGAGTAAAGATAAACCATAATGAACTTTTCATCCGCATATAAAATAACAAAAGGTCCCTAAATCTAATATCATGTGCGATCTGAATAAATTTAGCATTCACTTCCCAAACAGGGAAAGTTTCGCTCTTTCCTTATTCAACCACTGAGGCGAGTGAACGTATATTGCGTTGCGTTCAGCACCATTTCGATGTACAGCTACTCTCTCGCGTCTTAATGTGAAATAAACTACTGAGCATGGAATTACAGTATTTACTTCTTGAGCCACGAATGCAACGCTAACAATTAATATAAAATGTATTAAAATAATATATACAAATTAATTAAAAAATAGTTTCCTTAATTCATTACACACACAGTTATATATAATATTGATAATAATAATCATTTTATAAATTCAGATAATGTGAAAAAGAAGAAAACCCAACAACAACAAAAAAAAGTTCAGGTTAAACCAGTTTTATGGTGGCAACCTTCATTCCATGCCATCGTTAGGTAAAAAATAATGGAACTATCCATCAAATCAAGAGAAAGAAATCAGAAGAAAATGATCTATGAAAAAGTTAATTAGAATTATTTACGATTCACAGAAACATATCTGTAATCTATTGATAAAACTGCAATAAGTGGTAAAGGAAAAGTTATTAAAACGTAAAATATTTGTAACATTTCTTACAAAAACAGTTTAAAATTATTTCCAATAAATTTAAGAAGTTATATTATTTTTGTAATATATTACAGCAAATTGTCAAAAATGTAGCACTACAATATGAAGCTGAGTATTTTCATATTTAAAAGAAAAATGATCGAAATTAATTAAAATTGGTAATTAAATTGGTATATTTGAAAAGTATTTCTTATAAGCAAGAAAAACATTAAATTCAGAAATTGAATGTAGGAGAAAGCTTGTTCACTAAAAGTGTTAGAATAATATGAACTAAATCAGCAAAAAAAATTGTCCTAAATAAAGCATTAGATTAAATAATTTAAATAATAAATGTAAACAACAGTTCCTTTTTTCCAAGAGGGAAGACGAGTTTTAAATTAAAGTGAGAAAACTTTTTTTCAAAAGGAGAGAATGCACTTTTCTGAGATTCTTCTGGATAAATACACCTTTCAAGAACACAAAATATCTCCTCTATATTGCAATTTAATGAAAGTTTAATATACAGCGACGCGTCTCAAATCGATTATACTATCAATATCGATGCGAAGGCAATCAATATAATATCCTCCACTGAAAGAGGGGAGAAATATTTCAAAATTATAAACATATCACCTTTGAATGAATGGATTACAAATTTTCAGTTTTCCTGAATATTTATGAAAAATGCATGAAACGTCATTGATATTTCATAAGAAAAAAAAAACTCAAAAACAAAATTTAATTTTGAAACTTTGATATCCAACATGGAGTTAACAAATTAATTTATTTCTTACAACAGTGTAGGAGAAGTGATAATAAAGCTCGCCTTTTTATGAACGCGTGTTGTGTCAAAAAGTCAAGGCGTAAAAATGTTAAGAAGAGAAGGGATTTTTTTCTCTCTTAAATAACATTTCCATTTATTTTTTTTATTTTTCACGTTTCCAGTTCGGCCTTTTACCGAATATTTATATTTTGTGTTTCTAGAGAATGTCCAGAAACAAAGAACATTCTTACTTATCACTTAACTTTTTGTTAAGTACTTTTTAACTTTTATTTCTTAAATCATCTTGAACAATTTTTTTTTCTATAAGGGTTAATAAAGTTGCATTAGCCTGCAGTATTATTTCTTATTTATATTTTTTTCAAAATAAAATGCAAAATTTTATTAACAGCTTACAGAAACATTGTCTGACATCACAGTTAACCTTCGTTTTTTCGTAAGAACGTTTTTGTTGTTTGTGACTCCACTGTTTGTGATTTAAAATTTAATTCGCTGACTTTGCAAACGTGTTCTGTAGTATGAAAGATAATTATGAAGAATGAATTTCAAAGCTCTTAAAAGAAATGAAAGAATCCTTCGGAAAAGCTTTATTATTATTATTATTGTGAAAGGAAAATAAATGTTCTTGTTTCTAAATTCATAGTTTGCTTCGGATTCCATTATCTTAAATGGCGTTGTTTTCTTTTTACTATCTGATTTGTATTCACACGTAATTAATTTACATATTTATTTATATGGTATAAAAGTTAAGCAATTAAATTTAATTTTAAAAAGCGATGTGTAAAATAACTAATTTAAAAGAATTTTTAATTAAATAACTCTATTATACATCCATTCCTTTCAAGTTGTTTTAATATTACATCAAATTTTGATTCAGTCAAACATTATTTTCATATTTACTCGCCTTATTCCACCTATCTACCTGATTGCACAGAAATTTGATGGTAATTGTGCTCATTTGTGACTTTGAACTATACACAATAATCTTTCTGTGTGCTTCTGTTAATCTTTGCTTCATGAAGATCTCCAGAATACAATCAAAAATCTGATGTAATGAATCACATCCAAATGGCATTAAGGGAAATAACTGCTACTTTCTTTCTGGAAACTGGCGTGACTATTCATTTCAAGCTCTCTTGTTGCTCTAAAAATTAATCTTTTCTAATATTTGGATCGTTACTCAATCATTATTGAATACTTAATAATACGCTACAGGGACAACAGTATGTTGTTACGAACCTTCAATGACACTTCCGAACAATATTTCTCTAAAAAATGAAAAAAGACAATGCAATGGTTTCATCGGATACCAAGAAAAACTTAAGCAATCAACCCTGACCTTGTAGAGAAATTTGGCTATTATTTTGATGACCTGGTGACAAACTTGGTGATTTTTGTCGCAAAATGAAGGTTTTCGGAATAATGAAATGTTCTCGAAATCCCTATTTGAAGAGAAGTTCTAGAATTTTCCCCACTAACATCACACTTGGAAGGGCTACTAAAAATTCTCGGAAATTCAAAATCCAAATTAATTTGCCGAAAGGCTGTCCGAACTACAAAATAGTGCTTCGGAGATTTGTCTGCAGTGCGTGCTAACAAACGGATGAGTTTACTGAGAGTGCTATTACTGTTCTAGTGATTTGTTACGAATTTGTACAAGCTTATATGTACAAGTATTGTTTTTCTGTCTGTTGTGTTTCTAATTTGTACAAGTGCTAGTTTTCCTTTTGCATGCTTATTCGTATAAATTCTACTACATGTGCTTCGTATTTTCCTGGATATTTGTGAATAAAGTATCATTCGGCATTACTCTCCATGTTGCACAAATTTTACTGTACACCCTCTGAAACAATTTTTTGTAACAAAATACTGGTGCTATAAATGAAAAGACCCTCTCCTTTCATATATTAAAAATTAAATTCATTTGATTAAGCTATTTATTTGACACAGCCTCTCAAAAACTTACAAATTAACTTTATGGGAATTTTTTATATTTAGTTGCAATTTTATAAATATTGCATTGTTTATAATAATTTGAATTTTTTTAAAAGCTGTAATATACGTCTCTTTCCCTACAGTGAGTCACAAGTTTGTAAAATAAAATTTATCACTTTATTTATTTTTATTTATTGAAAAATAATCTCGAAATCTTCTTAAGATCTGTTTCAAAAGAATTTTGATCTTAACCACTTTCGAGATATATTAAATCCTAATTTTTATTTATTCAAGCACCCTAGGAAAGCATTTGTTGTTTCATAACTTACGAGGGTGGTTCAAAATGTACTTGTTATTCATGATAAGTGCAGTGTTGCTAACGCCAGTTGGTGTTACCGTGGGAAGCTGTAATCATTTAAACGGCACCATAACAAATTTGGCACTGTGTCTCAGGTTAATTTTCATATCGCAATTCTTTGATTGATGTCACTTCGAGTTGCCATCGTCACTTTTCATCGAGTTGTCACCGTTAAGGGGACCTAGATTCATCATTATTCGTCAGAAATCAAGCCACACATAAAACTTCCGGTGAATCTGCTGGAAAGAAAGCGTTGATGGTCCCATTGGACGAAAAAAATACGGTGAAATTTGTTGACATACTCATGAATATCTTAGAAAAGGAGGAAATGATCACTGGACAACACTACAATAAATTAATTCCCATTCCGTGTCCACGATAGACTAGTGGTCATGGTCGCGGACTCACGATGCGACGTTGTTTTCGTCGAGTCGTAGGATCGAGTCCTGATAACACTTGAGACCGGAACTGATGCACATTAAATATAATCAAGATTTCTTCTCCCGTAGCATGGTGAGGAAGTTTGGTGATGGAGGCACCAATTTGGGTAGCGTCCTCGTTACTTGACCGAAGTTCAGAAATATGCCGTCTGCAACCAATAGCTCTCTGTGTCGTTTCTCAGCGCAACTTTATAAATCAATCATATTACACTCTGTCCTTTCCTACTATCCCCTTTTCTGATTCTGACACCAGTACTTTTTCAATTCCGCTTGCATATTATATACTCTTCAAGGAAATGTTTTTTTAACTAACAGCCTTTTTTCAATCTCTTGGGCTTATTATAACTCTCAAACGATGTCAGTGAAATTCTGTAACATTTCACTGTGACTATCCTGGAAGATGTACTTTTATATTTCATAAGCATTTGCGTTTTCAAATATTGCTATACCAAATAACACTACTAATGCTTAAGCTCTTATCACAACTAAAATTTTGTCCAGTATCGGATGCCCCTTGGCGATTGTGGCGAAAACTTGGCGACTTAGATTAAAGGTTGCCAAAGCAATACTAAGTAAGCAGCGGCATCATAAAGATGTTGCTAATGGAAAGCTAACTAAAATGTAGGGTTACCATAACCTAAATCGCCTCATTTAAAGCGTTATCCCACCCAAAAGTTGGCAATCGTTAAGAGGTACCCGATGCCCGATTTCAACCGAAATTTTTCATACTAGATATTTTGCTGATTGTAGTTATTCTTAAATACTGAAATACGTACGACAAAGAAACATTCCAGGTATTAATTGATTAAGCCATTTAAAAGTTTGGTGAAAATATTAACGACTTAGCAACACGTTTAGAAAGAATTATGGCTGTAAAGATTGGTTGAATTATTTGAATTAACTTTTTAAGAGGAGATTCGAAGGCCTTGGGTGAAGGATCTTATAATTTAAAACATAAGTCAAAATAAAAATGCAACATTTTAGCTTTTGTTTCATCTTGCTTTCCCGTAATTTTAAAAACGATAAATCTCGCAGTCATTCTGGAGACGACGACTATTGTCTTGGCTAAGAGTCTAGCGATTGAATAAATAAAATTCCTAAATACATAAGAATACTAAAACATTTTTAACATTAAGATGATTATGAGAATTATATCAGAAAGTAATGAGGAAAATTTCATAACGTTCAAAAAGCTCCTGAATTCAACATACCCGTATTTATTATTTATGAGATTTTCATATTAGGGCCATGGTTTTGTCATATTAATATTTATTTTCTTAGGAAGGAAGTAAATAATTGTTAAAACAACAAAAAGAAAATCAAAATGGAAACGAAAATGAAGTTTGATGTACATACGGGAGATGTACGTTTCTTGTTTCCATTCGTCTCAATTTTTAAATTTTTAATGTAGCTAGAAGCTAATTAAATCTTTAATCGTTTCCAAGAAAACAAGTACAACAAACACTCCCGTGGTCAGATGGTTCGGTACATTTCAGCACTTATCAAGAAGTTCGCTTTGGGACCTTGACTCCAGTCACAACACAGTGCTGCTCGGATTTTCTCCTAATGTTAATCATAACTCTCAGTTTTATAATCATTGCAGTATTCTTTTTCTAGCGGGTTACACAATACGTTTGTAAAATTTCACTACAGTATACATACAGTATACTGAACTGAAAAATGCTCTCGAACCTCTGCAAGTGTTCATAGAATAATAAAACAAATAAGCGTCACCAGAATACTGGAACGTGTGTGTCGTACATGAACATGCATTTCCTTTTAATAAAATCATTTTTATACGTTAAATTAACAAAGAAACAAAAAAGCTGAATAAAAATATTTTATGCGGAATTTTAAGAGGCATTTTTATTTCTATTGATATACGGTTTGTTATCCCTTTAAAGTTAATAACCATATTTTAAAGCTAAGAGTAAAAACCAAAAATTGAATCCTAAAAAGAGAATGCTCATAAAAATTGCTGATATTATAGATAATAATAAATTATTCAATTTCTCAAAAGTCAAAACTTGCGAGGCTAAGGCTAAATCCCAAAGTTCGTGTATTAGATGAGAGCGGTGAGGAATTGAATGGTTTATGTGATGAATAAAAAGTATACTGATATCTTAAAAAATATCCGATGAAAATTTATGTCCTTATTATTTTGTCTCAAAATATAACTGACTCATCTATGCTCGTTAAAACAAGTATAAAATGACTTGAAATACATTTTTTTTTATTTTATTATTGAAGTTTTCGAAAAAAAGTTAGCAATAAATTCAAATGTATTTTATCAATTATAATTGTTCACAGATCAGCAAAGTAAAAGACAGGGGATATGAAAAACATATAAACACTGTAATATTTAATTGAATAAAAATAATTTATAATAATAGTCTTTTAATTATGATCCGATGACATTTACAAAAAGGTAATTTTCTCTGTGAGACGTTACAAATAGCAAAGATTCAAAGAATTACCAATTATATGTATGATATTTCATATTTGTATAGAGTCGAATTAGATTTTATTGTGTTATAGTTGAAATTACACATTTGTTAAAGTAACTGAACCTTTTGATTTGTGTTTTCTCTCATTTTATGAGAAGTCACTTGTGCCTCCTGATCTTGAAAGAGGTGAGTTTTGAGCATTTCTATTGTTCTGTGAGCTACATTATTTCAGAAAAAGAAACAAAGCAGCAAAATAACAGGAAACCAAACCGCCTACGCATTAGATCCACCCCAATCAATTTATCGATACCGAAAACCTTCCTGGAAAAACACCCACACACCTGACGCCCAATGCGAAAATGTTCCATTATTTTCGACCAATAGGCTTGGCTGTATGTTTCGAGAGATTGGCAAATAAATTTGTTTGGACCTCTATTTCACTGGTTACTCAATTAAAAGGTATTCATAAAATAAACGAACTGCATTTTATCTGCTGAATTAGTTTCTGACATACTTTCAATGACCTGCACTATTTTTCCTGTTATTTTAAATAAAATAAAACTGGAAGGGAATTCTACCTGGTTATGCAAGAACAAATACAACAAACCCTTTCCAACATATTTTGAGGAGATTATTTTAGCAAATTTATTTCTCAAATTACTGAAAAATTTGCTAAAATAATCTCCTCAAAATATGTTTTTTTTGTTTTGCTGATACCCACTAATCAGTGAACAAGTATCATGGTTTCATTAATTGATGTTTTAATGTGTAATAAAATGTCTTAAAGAATTGAAATCCATAACGCAATAAAAGAGATACAAAATTTGTTACAAATTCAAACATATTTCGGAATTATATAATACATTAAAAGCATTTTTGAGTACATATTTATTTTAACTTCCTATTCAAGTTTCATTGGAAAGATAATATTTTAACCCATTTTATTCGCTAAAACCTTGAAATACATTTTTCACTTTGTAATTAAAATTCCAAACATTTATGTATTGACATTAACTATACTTTGTCAACTGTGGCTGATGTAGCCTAGTGGTCATGGTCACAGGCATTTTTTTTT
>BMAW01089957.1:49768-60394 GCA_019974015.1 Nephila pilipes | reverse complement strand
CAGTTCTATAAATTGATTGATATATATCAATGCGTTATGTCTTTTCTATTATCTCATTTTTCTTTGAGTTACATAGAACAGGAGAAATATTTCCTTGTTCAACTTTTCTTGATGATCAAAAGAGTCTCCTTATAAATATTTTTATTAGATCTTTTATTAATATCACATTCAGAAGCAACTGAAGGGCTATGGGCTAGGATCTCGTGATTTGGGCTCACCATTATTATAATAGAACAAATGGAAAATAATAAAATATATTACTTTCACACTTCTAAAGTAACGTCCTTTAACATTTGTAAACCCTGCGTTTAATAGCTTCTAGTTGGTCTAGTTTACGACATCCATTTAAATAGGGTGTTGTGAACTTCGCTCAAATTTACAGAAGACTCCAGAGTAGTAAACCCTCTTCAACTTCCCACCCACGCCATTGAGTGGATTTGAGATTCCACAGGATTAATGTCATCCCCTCTGCATCGCGACTTCGACACCAGAGATTTATTTTCTGCAAAGCTCGAGGAAATAGTGAATTGCGAGATCAAGAACCGTTCCAAGCTCAATAATACAGTCAAATTATATAGTATAAGTAAACGTATAGAATCATAGTTTTGACAATTTTAACACTCTAATCTAAAATTTAACCTTTAGAAAATTACGTACGTAGTATATGTCACCTTACCTTCATCAAAATATTACTATTAAATTACTTTTATTATGATTGGATTGCAAAGTATGCATTTTCATGTTCTTTGTACTGATTTCGTAGGTTTAGTAAATGCACAATGTTGTAGAGGTCAATTGAAAGATCCCGAGCCTGACATAGATGGTGCTAATAAATTAATCCATATGTTGTTTTAATTAGCCCTAACCCTCAAAGATGTTGTATAAATTTGACAGCTGTAGGATATAGTTATGAATGTAAGCATTTAATGAGTGAATCACTTTTGTTATGGCGAAAAAAATGGATAAAAGGAATTTCGCGTGTTGATAAATATTGCTTTGAAGGAAAAAATACAGTTGGAAGCAAAACAGCGATGCCGAGTTTCGGACCTGCTTCCAAGGAAACTCAACCATAAAGTTGGTATGCTAAGTTTGGGCAGCTGGTGAAATTGTGACATTGGGCTATTCTTGTTTCTCTTCACTAACCTTGGGGACTTGCTAAGTGTTCTCTAAACAACCTTTGCCAGCAAAAGTAAACGTGATGAAGATGTAATATACAACAGTTAAGATAAATTACGGCAGTTCATTAAAATGTCAACTCCATCTGAAGAGGGGAGAGCAACTACGTAACTTCAAAACCTTTCTGAAAGTCACCCACGCACCTAACGCTTAATGCGATAGTGTCCATCCTTTCCGAACGAGTGGCTAAACAATAAACTGGGAGAGTAATGTAAATAAATTTGTTCATACTGTCACAGGGTTATACAATTCAAGCATATATAAAAAAATAAACGAACTGTCTGAAATATCTATAAATACTTGCTGTGTTTGTGATATCTTTTCGTTTAAATTAATTAATTTTTCTATATTTTAACGTAAATATTATTCAGCTTTATTAAAAATGATGACTTATATTAGTTATGTAATGAAAAGTAGAACAAATCACTTTCAAATGTATTTCGAATTATTTTTACAAATTGGTTTCTTAATTTCTATAATAAGTCGGCAATTTATATTGTTTCAGCCAATAATAGTCATAAATTCGTTAAATATATTGTTGGTGGATTTCCAGGACAGCATAAGCGTTGCAGCTTTTAATCTCAGGATCAGGTAGATTTTTTTTTTTTTTTTTTTGAACATTGATCCGTCTTAACCTTGCCCTGAATTGCATATTTTATGTTACTAACAGAGAAAATTTATATTACAAATTAAAAGAGAAAAAAATAATAATTGAAAAAAAAACACATTTAACTTAAGAAATTTAATGAGAGACAACATTCATTAAATGACGTTAAAATACATAGTAATTTTTTAAGCATTGAAGCTCTAGTCCAAATCTAATTTAAAAATTCCAACACACCAAATCAGTTACAAATTAATAAATTTCATAGAAAATCATATTATTTAACACCATATTATTTTATTTCAGAAAACAATAATTAACGAAAATAATGATGCATAGCTAACGATTATTCTATAATGGAGTTACGTTCCATCTTGGCTCGTAGGGAGCAGGAAAAAAATCTGGAAAATGGCTAATTTATGTAATTCAAATATATGTTTATTCTATTTAATTCAACTCATAAAATAATACGTTTAATTTTATAGTATAATACTTTAGAACTGTACAAATTTCTTTCATAAAATTGACTTAACCACCTAAAAGGAGAAAATCATACAAAAAATAATTATTCTTAAATTTAAAAATTTAGTATACATCATTATTTATATATGACTAGTTAAATATTTTAGAATTTAGCGAAATAAAGAAAATAACAGTTACTTCTTAACGTTTATTAAATTTTGTTTGAAATACTTTTTAAAGAGCCTAAAATAGATTTCAATTTGAGAATACTTATTTTTAGTAAAATTCTACTGCAATCATCTAGTTATAATCATAAAGATAAAACTTAACTATTTTAACGATTAAACTCAAAACGAATGTTTAGAAATATTTCTTCATTCGACGCATTTTTTCTTAATTTAACGCATCATTATAGGCTTATCTGGTTCTTAAATATTAGCATTCAGAATTCAAAAAGAATGAAATGTGTTACTTTCTTAAAAATGGAAAAAGCAAATACTGCCTTAAAATATTCAGAAAATCTGTAATCAGCAGGTTGATGGCATTTTGATTTCTTTCCCTTTCTCTTTATTTTTTTTTTCCTTGTTTAAAATCTGGTGGGGTTTTTTTGTACTAGGTTTGTGATATTTTATTCCATTCAAAAAAAATTTCTGGTGTTAAAATTTTATTTATGATATTTTATTCCATTCTGAAAAAAAAAGTGTTTGGGGGAAATTTATCCTTTGTTTATTATTATTTGACAATGCTTACATAATATCTGATATTAATTTATAGAACTCAGAAATGGCTTTTATAGCGACTATTGAACCGAAATTGAACATTACTTTCAGCAATGGATAGAAAAAATAAGCAATTAAAATTGCCTTTTTTTTATTCATGTTTTTTGCCGCAAAAAGGACGAGGACTCGCGGCCAGCGGTTCTCGTCGAGTCGTGGATTCGAGCCTTGATGCCACTAAAGACCCGCCGTGTAGCCGGGGCTAATGCAAGTTAAATCTGTTAGGGTCCGAAGTCCTAATGTTGGCGTGCTATGGAAGTTAGGAGAAGGGAGATGCTAGCTTAAGTGTCGTCCTCGTCACTTGACCGAGGCTCAAAATTACGAGATCCTACGCCAATATGCCTCGTGTTGCTCCTAATGCCATCTTAATAAAACCAAACCGAAAATCTTTTTTGGAAATCGTTTAAAGTTTTATATATTTTGTTATTATGTGAAATCTCTTACAACAAATAATGAACATTAAAGTTTTTAAAGATATTAGAAGAAATTAATTGTGTTAAGTAACAATATCTTATGTTATAAACGTCTGCAATATATCTTATATTCTAAACATTTTTCTCCAAAATGCTGATAAAATACCACAATAATTAGTATCATACACTGATACTTCAAGAAAATCTTTATAATGTAATAAAACTATTATTTCATTTGATTACTGAATACATCTCTACGTTGTTTTTATTGAAAATAATGTAAACATTTTGCAAGATAATTATATTCTTATTTTCCATCTTCCAATATCATCTTATCTTCTTAAAATATGTAGTTTATATATTTCTATATACTCGTATAATTTGAACTGTAGAGTAATTAAAAGAATGCATACAATTAATTCAATTTTAGAATTTTTAACTTGAAATTATTTTTACTCATAATTTTAAATTATGCTTGAAAAGTTAAGTAAAATAATAACTAAAAAGAATTTATATACAATAATATTCCCACAAGAAGAAAATGAAATTTATATTTTTTTCATGTTCTTGAATAAACATATTTCATATAATATGAGATTATATGATTTTACTTATAAAACCATATACATTAGTAAGATGTTCTGTTACAGGTATAGAGCTGTTACTTACTTCACAACTGAAAATAAGTAGAAAAAAATTAGAGCTAATATTCAGAGACGCAACAAAATTCTAAAAAATACAAAAATTATTTAATTTACATACTGTATTTATACGCTAGTTTAACTTGAAAAGTAATTTGCCTCAACACACATATGGAGATAATTTTTTATTTATTACCTTGGTTTCTAATTTTGTCTTTTACCTGAAAGCTACATGTATCCTCTATCTAAAGCATTTGTTTTCTTTCGCCCCAGATATTGCTGACGTCTTCAAAGATTAAAGAAAAGAGTGCCCTGTTTGTGAGGTTGAAACAACGAGGCATCGTTGAGATCTGACGGCTGAAGGTTACAGCCTTTATTTTACATCTTGAGAATTTTAATTCGTATTCCTTGGTAAAATATCATACTACAAGGATCTTATATTAATTTCCTATTTCGTGGTGTAATTTTTAGCGGAGGTATATTTTGAACTTAGCATCACTTTGGCTTCAAATGCAAATGTGAATTCTGCTAATGATGTACTTGGTAAGTTTATTTTATAAAAAAAACATTAACATTAGATTGGGGATTTCTTTAGTTAAAGGACTAAAACAGAGTATGTAATACATATTAAATAATAATTTAACCTTTAAAAATTCGATTCTGAACAAATTCAAGATTTTTTTTTTTTTTTTTTGCTTTGTAAAAGATATTAAATTTTAAGTAGATAAACTGTAGATTATTTACAAATCAAGTGTTTATAGTAGGAAATTTGCCATTAAAGAATTTATGCATACAAAAGATAATCAAGTATTTTTATGTTGATTCAACCGGCCTTAAAATAATAGAGAATTCACACTTTTATTACACACAGGTTTTTTTCCTCTTATTTAAAATACATTCACATTAGGAAGGAATAATGATCAAAATAATCGTTACCATACAGGGTATTTTAAATGGGTTTTTGCTCCTATTCTTCTATTCTACGAAAAAGTAACTGTTTTCCAATAAAAAATTGGAAATTGTTTTTATCAATAAAGTGAGTTGCCAATTTCACAATCGAAAGACATATTCGTCATTCATATGATAAAATTTTCTTTTTACATTTAAACTACTATTTTTCAGGATAAACTGCAACGAAGTGTATTTGATTAAAAGTATTTATTATTATTTCAAAGGTGAATTTTGAACATTTTCTCTATTTTATTTTCATTTAGCTATTCAAATGCTCTCCGCGAAATAGTAATTTTCATATTGTTTGGACACAAAATTGTCGTTTGTAACTATAAATATTTAGTTTTCATGGAATTATAATTTTCTCCTTTAAGAAAGCTGAATTTTAAAATTAGTATCAGAGTTATTTTTACTTAGTGAACAAATTGAAAATAAATTTCAAACCAGTTTAATGAACATTTCTGAAAATGATCGATTAAATGTTTTGATATTTAAAAGTTTTTACAATTAAAATTGGTTAAATTGTTTTAATTTCCTTTTTTCAACAGAACACTTCCTTTAAATTCCGTAAAAACTTATTATTTCCTTGATACAGAATTTTTTTTTTTTTGCCCCAAAATTAAAACAAACTATTTATAATTTACAGAACATGAGATGAAAATCTATATTATTTGTCCTTTATTCATCTCATACATTTCTTGTTCAATTCAACTTGCATGTATTTCATACAACAGTATTTGTGATCCCTCATTATACGGAAGTGAGACTCGGAAACTCACTAAATTACAAGGACATAAATTAAATACCATTCTCTCAAACTGCGCACCTCAAAATGATTCTTAAAATATAGTAACCAGATAAAATTTTGAATTTTGTACTATATAATAAAACAGCAGCCGAACCCATATCAGTCCAAATTAAATAATTCAAGATAAAAACCAACGTTTTTAAAAACAACATTTTTATATGGTGGCAAAGTTTATTAAAAAATTATTTAAATATTAGTTAAAACTTTGTAAAAAACCTCATTTCTCTCTCGTCTTTAAGATCACTCTCTGTACGAAATTCAATATATCTCCCATAGATGGCGCCAAATTGCTACACAAATTACGTTTCTAAAAAAAATATTGAAATATTAGTTAAAACTTGTCGCAAATGCCTAAATATTGCATTGTTAGGTGAATAAGAAAGATTTCCAAAGTTCCAGAGCTCTAGCTTAATGGGAAGTTGGTTAAATTAACTATCGAAAATTTGATGACACACACACTCACACAGACATACCAAGTGAAATTCAGAAAAACGTTTTAAAGACGATGTTGGACATAAATTGAACATATAAAAAGAATGCTCTCAAATGATAATACAGGAATTGAGATGCGTGGGTACCAGATGGAAAGAGAAAAAGAGGAAGGATAAGGGCCAGAAGTCTCCGTATGGCTATAAAAAAAACACTTCATTCGGATGGCCGAGTAAGGGAACTTCTCGGGAAGTACTGTTAAACCAAATTAAATAGAGTGCAACTGTTATGGCCTCATGCGCTATCTGGTTGTGACGAGAATTCATGATGACGATACTTTTCTTGTGTTCTGAAAATGTGAGATACTGCGTTATAAATATTTCTTATGAATGTACATTTTAAAATTCCTCAGATAAACCTAATTCATTCATTCGAATAATCCGTATGTAATGTAAACGAATGCTATTACATTTGTTCATTAATATTTTACAATATAACAAATGTAGTAATTATAAAGATTAATTCACAGGAATAAAAATAAGTAAGCAAAATCAATGATCCAAATTTGGGAACTCTTCAAACCTATTATATCAAACAAATAAAGACTCATCAATCCAGATTATTGAGTGGACGAACATGAATACATAATCAGAAAAGGAAATTTTAAATTCCATTTAAAAGTGGAGTTAAATTGGCTTTCTTTTTTGTACTTTGGATGTGTATACGGGTGTGTGCATGAATGTGCATACCCAGGGGAATGATATTCCACTTCACTATCTTAGATTTCTTAGTCAATAATTTTTTTTTAGATCCAGCGATTCTAAACTTTTTTTCTGGCTTCTGATTGGCCGTGTTATACGAAATGTTGGATTTCTTTTCATACGTGAACTGACTGCTGAAATCTAAAACTGTTAGATATATGCTTGAAGGTTATATTTTTAATATCGGTAAAATTACTTACAGGGTAATTTAAACAGCCTATAAACAATTTCGGTTTCCAAATGCGAGTTGTAAACAATATGAGATGCTTCCCTGTTACTATTCTCTTTCACAGAAATTCATGAAAAGTAGTTTTAAATTTTGGGGCTTGACCATTGCATTGAAAATTTCACTGTAAAAATAACATATTATTTTACAGAAATTACTGTGAAATTCTGAAGATTCCTCAAACTTCCGGTCATTTAAATGCCTTTAAAGTGGTACTTCCGGTTGGGCTAACAGCTGTGACGTAATTTTTAAATCGTTATAATTTCGCTTCTATTTATCCTAGACTCAAAACAAAAGCAGATTAAAAAGCTAATGAGTTAGGTTTAAAAATAATAAAATTAAAGAATTTGTAAATTTTGGCCGAAAATTATGTTTTAAACTTAGTCAGTCACCTTAAAGAAATATTTGCTAAAACAGTTTTTTTTTTTAATATGAGTCTTAAGCAGAAAAATTTATTTCGATGATATTTTAAATTTTTAAATTTAAATAAGCATCAAATACTTTTTTTGTATCACATCTCTTTCAAACAGCAAATTTATCTTGTCGCCTCAATTCAAGTGCCTTCAAATCTAAATATCTTAGAGCATATATCATCTTAAATTGAAAGGAATTAAATTCCTTTTCGGAAAATCGAATTCCTGCAAAACATGGTGCATACGGCGAGATTTTATTCTGTTTGGAATCTTTTTGAAAGAGAGGAAAACCATATGTCTTATCCAATAAACCTTTAGAAGTCTTTTTATTGCGCATGCAGTGAAAAGGGGAGAATACACATGTCTTTGCCGGGATTGTTTGCTATCAAGACTTTTTTCCCCGCGTAGTCTTTCATTATTCTTCAGGGATATCCGCACCTTTTATTGTTCAATGAGGAAGCGCGGAATTTCTCCTTTGACATCATAACAACATTCTCGGTACCTGGAAGTACTAAGATAAAGAAAAGAGCAGTTGATGAGGAAAAATATATTGTTACCAAAATAAGATCAGAATTTTTCCTAACATTTGATTCTGAGACTAAAATTTTTTACATAAATGCAGATTTTTAAGATTGCTTTTTATTGTTTTTACGTAAAAGGACTGGCTTAAATTCTCCCAAATAAATTTTAAAAGATTAATATTTCAGTGACGTTAAGCTTCAAGAAAAATTATTTCATTTTCAATAAATATTATAGAGCTCTTAGGATATCATGTATATATATATATTGTATACATGTGTGTGTGTGTGTGTGTGTGTGTGTAATTGAAATAAAGAATATAAAATTGAACCCAAATCGTTTTGAAAAGACAGAAAAATGGAAAATAACATATTTAATGTTACAACAGGCTTCAGGCAATTAAACAGGGTTATTCCAGAATTATAGGCCTACCTATACCAAACAAGAAAATATATTAATAAAAAATTGTTAGAATACCAAAAATATAAATTAATAAAATTCTGAAAACTAAAAGCCAAAAAATTCAATTAAAAATAAAAACACACAAAACGTCCAGAATAATACTTTAAAAAAATAAAATTCAAAATAACAGAAACGAAAATTGTAAGAATCTCAAAGGAAAAATCAAAAATCTTCCAGTATTAGTTTTCAAGTATGTAGCATTCATTTTTGTTTAAATAGTAATACATGTTTTGAAGAAATGTAAACAAACAAAGCAAAGGAATTTTTGTCACGTCAAATGCACACACAAAATCGACAATTCTTTATCAGATTCACAAGGACATCCACAAAAATAGAAAAAAACTTGAAATGGGATTAAGGTGCGAGTCTGTCAGATTTTGAAAAGAGAAGAATGTGCCTTTGCGAGGGGATAATAATACGTTACCAAGACTCTCAAGATTTTCCATGCTATGTTACACCACAGATGTTTTAAATATATGATATTAGGTCTAGATTTCTGAGATAAAATATCCCAGACTCCTCGCTGTGGGGATGTTTGGAGAAGGAAGTGAAAGCCATCTCATCACTTGACCGAGAAATAAAATGATGAGGTCAACAATATTATCAAGCTGCACCGAAGTTGAAACAGCTTAAAATTGGTGTTACTTAGTGTTCAGTTATTTCCCTACTGTCCACTAGATGAAGCCAGAATCAACTAAATGACGTCATAGTAGATGACGTCATCTAGTTACAATTAGTAATTGGTTTGTTTTTTATTATCTGCGTCTATAGCATTCGTATCTGCTATAAAACAATATCCATTCGAGACAGGTGAGTGTGTTTTAATTCAATTTGTGGAACAGATATATTTGTTGTGTGTTATGAAATCTGTTTTATTATAGTACACGAACTATCGTAATGACTTTTTGTTTATTTATTTCAATATTTTATCAATTACACAGATATTACTTTTTATTGTTTAAATATTTCAGGCTAATAAATTCCTTTTATTAGTGTTTCCTTAAAAACATAAATCAACTACTTGATTAAATATTTTATCATTATTGCTCAAAACCTCTTAAGATATATATACTTAACCCGAAAATGATTTAACCTTCTCATATGTGAACTTTATATATAGTTATATATATATATATATATAATAAATTCATTACATGAATGTCTGAGGAACTACATAATTAAGAGAATCATTAAAAACTTAAACAAAATAAATGTAACTCATTTAAAATTATTATAATTAATGAAACACTAAAATTAATACTCAAAAACAGAAATAATAACAGATACTAAATCTAAAAAAATTCCATGCAAAGTTTTGCAAAGAACAGATTTAAGCACCTCAGGTGCGCTTTTTTTATAATTATTATTAAATTACTCAATTAAATGTAAGAATTAAAGTAAAGTATGAAATATTGAGAAATGGACAATAGTAAACTTTTCCGATGTTAAAATTAAAGGAAACGTTAAATTATTAAATTGAATATTCTTAAGCCAAATGTAATTTTAAATTAAAGTGAACAATAATTTATTAAATTTAATATTATATCAGCTATATGTAACACATAATAAAATAAACGATAAAGTATTAAACTTAATATATTTCATCTAAAGGTAATTCAAATTGGAGCAAACGATAGAAAATTGAAAAGTGATCTGGTATCCCAAAAGTGCTCTAACTAAAACAAAAGCCCCTTGGGTGGTTAAAACTCTATCAAATAACTGAAAACTTATAGAAGAAAACCCAGTGAAGAAGAGGACAAATTTATAATTATTGAAATAACGTAATTAATACTGTTCCATACTTTGGAATGGAGTAATGTGTGTTTATAACATTATTATTGATTAAACCATTACACTTCAGTGAGTAACAGTATAATAAAATGTAATAACAAACCAAAAATAAGCGAAATTCAGAAACCCAATCATAGAAAAGTGAAGAATGTATATATATATATATATATATATATATATATATATATATATAT
>BMAW01089957.1:28028-49668 GCA_019974015.1 Nephila pilipes | reverse complement strand
ACTGATGTACAAAGCTTAAGAAACAATGTAAATTTTAAGTAGTAGCCATGAAATTGCAGAAAAGGGGGGGGTGCAATAAGTACAATGAACACATAATTTAGTAGAAAGGTGATGTGTATCCAAAATTCGGGAACAAAATGTCATAGGCGACGGGAGTGTACGCAAAACGTATGCGGACCGCAATCACATTTTCTCGGCTCAGAACTGCAATGAAAGGAAGAATGGAAGCGCAATTGCAGAGATTCACAAGTGCAAGTGGCTTGTTTTGTGAAATATGCCTAGAAGAAATCCCCTGGAGGACTTTACATGTGAAAAAATGATCGGAAACCTAGAGGAGAGGCGTAGTTTGATAAGTGCACCTGAAGAGATCGGAATCAACAAAAGTGTCGTTTCGCGTGCTTGGAAAGCCTTCCAAACTATAGATACAGCCGTTACAAAGGTTGGTGATGGTCGCTCTATGAAAACAACTGCAGTGGATGACATATATTTCGTTCTGTAGGCGAAAAGAATCCTATACCAGTGAGCAAGCGTCATTCTTCAACAACTGTGAACAGTGTCGGGCGACAAAAGCGTCGCGGTTTACTGTGGCCAGACGCCTTCACAAAGGTGGCCTATTCGCCAGCCGTCCTGAACCCTGTATCCCTTTGAAAGTTGACTACCGGCGGCACCGTTTAAAGTGGTGTAAAGAGCACAGAAATAGGTCATCGCCTCTTCGTCGTTTGATGAAAGTCGTTTCAGTGTCCCAAGAGATTCTCAATGCCAGTTGATTTGGAGAGAGGTTGGTACACTGTTTCATCGCAGTAACATCACGGAAAGAGACCGTTACGATGGTCCTGGAGTTGTCATCTCCGGAGGCATTATGTTGAACGGTTGGACTGAGCTCCGCGTTTTCGACAGAGGTTCTGTAACCGAAGTTCGCTATTGTAAGGAAGTGATCCTTCCCCATGTGCATCTGTTCCGAGGTGCTATTGGACCAGACTTCGTTTTTATGGATGACAATACACGGCCCCACTGGACTGCTGATGTTCAGCAACTGATGGAAAAGGAGGATATCATTCGAATGGACTGGTCAGCTATCTCCTATGATTTAAATCCCGTAAAACATGTATGGGATGCATTGGGGAGGGGCCTTGCACTACGATTACATCCTTCGGGGAACACCAACAACTGAAATAGATGCTGATTGAAGAATGGGCACTCTTACCTCAAGAACTGTTGGACAATCTGGTGGTAAGTATGGAGAGATGGTGCGAAGCAACCATTGCAGTATGGGGAGAACATAACCCAAAATAAGGAACATCTGATTGTTGTTCTTCGTCTTGGACAGACAATCATGTGTAACGATACTATGAGTTCAATAAAGCCTCTTTTTTTTTGATTCCATACTGAATGCATAGTATTCATATATATACATACACACACACACACACACATATATATATATATATACACTTAATCCTAAGCATTCGATGTTCCACTACAGATATTTCTGCCACAAATACATAAATGAAGCATTTTAATAATATTTTAAACAAAAAATGATTTCGTACGTGTAAATATTTGACTCTCTTTAGCAACAGTTGATTTTGAAAAGCATACGTGTATATATGCAATGATAAGGAGTTACAACTATACATATCCCAAATGAATTATGCATATGTATTGAAACTTGAAGCCACGTCATCAGACAGAACTTTCCCTAGTACATCTAATATTTATTCTAATAACATCAGAATAATATTGAGCAATTAAAACTAAGAAAAATATGTTAAAAATTGAAAGATTACTCATCACACTTGAAAGTAATTCAAATTTATGACATTTGCCACTAAACAATAAACTATTCCATCTTTTAGTACGTGGTTGATTCAAGCCATAATACCAGACAGATTCGTTTGTAATGATTATGATTTATTCTTTTTCTACTTAGATTTCAGTATTTTAGTCGTCACTTTTTTCTGAAATCTTCTTATATCTAAGTTGACCACGTGTTAAAAGTTAGTTTTCATCTGTAATTGAAAAGCATTTTCTCAGTCACGCAATAAAAATACAACTTTATATGTTTATAATTGTTACCGATTTCAGCTATATTGATTGCTTCGCTAAGATCAATCAAAGAAGAAATATCGTTTTACTTTTCTCTAAATATTTTGTAGGAAAAACTATTTTAGATTCCTTTAACCTCTGAATTGGTTTCAGATTTGAAATTTTTAATCCATATTACTCATAAAAACATATCATTTTTAGTCTCCAATATATATAGAAAGTTCCAAATTTAATCTTTTAATTTGAAACTGAAAACTATTTATACCAAACTCTTTCGAAATCATAAAATATAAAAGCATGCAGTATTCCACTTACAAACACTTTTTTGATGGGTAAAATATTACTGTTGTCTACGGCTTTTTACTTTTATCAAAAAAGCTTTTTTTCCCCAAGCGATTTGTTTTAGGTCAGCCATTTTGGTGCGTCATATATCATCAGGGAAAACGCTATGTTTTGTCTCAACTGAAAACAAACTGCCCAACTGGGATTTAGAAATCTATTTTTGTTGTTTCGCACACTCAAATAAATAACTTCACTGGCCTCTGCACTTGAGCCTTGAAATGGTATTTCGATTCTATTGCCATTAGAAAACAGCAAAATGTCTCTCACTTTCAACATTTCTTTCTTTTTTTATTAAAAAAAAAGTCTCTTGAGCTGTATTTTCAGTTTTATTCCAGACAAAAAAATTTAAACGAGGAAAATGTGTTTATGTCAAGAAAAAAGAGAGTAGAATTCTGTAAAGCTGATCTGGAAAATTGTATGAAATCAAATTGATTTTTATAATTTGTAGGAATGTAAAATGTTCTTCTCTTCAATTGTCCTTATGGACTCCTCCTGGACCCTACTTGATTTCAAATAACTCAATTTTCAATTATGAAAAGCAAAGTCATATATAAATTGAGATATAGTGAGAAAGGGAAGAGGTAGCCTGAAAGACAGGAGATGAGAATGATATAGAGGTTACAAGATATTAAAAAAGAGTGATAATGTGATGTGCAGTTAAGTCTTCTGGCGTATACAGAGGATTAGTGGGAGAAGGATTCAACACTGTCCGAGCAATTATAGGACGTATTCGCATCTAAGATATCGAGTTCTTTTATAGTGTCATGGAATTACGAGCATTCATTTCTTAATCATTTTTTTATTACAGGATAACAAATATGAAACACGCCCAAAACACAGAAATTAAACATAGAATTGACTTTAGTCCTTCATTGAGCTTAACGCTCATCAGAACATCTTACGCCTTCGGGGGTTTCGTCTTTTCTGCCACAGGCGCTGACGAACTCTACATTATTAGAGGGCGCCAGTGCCTCACAGAATCATATTCTGTTTAGCGCATTCTTTGATAGATTATAGAACTTATTAGATCTCGAGAATAATGAAAGTAAACTAAAAAAGCCTTCATTATTAAAGGAGTTAATAAAAATATATTCTAGATATAATTGACTATTTTATTTATTTGACTTATGCTTGAACTTAAATTGAAATTTAGGTCTCTTAATTAGAATAACATTTAAAATGACAAATGAGACAGGCAACAGGGTGCTATCACAAGTTGAGTCTTACATTATATACAAGATATTTGAAAATTCATGTCAACCTATCAGAGAGCATAGTACTTGTGTAAAGAGTTTCCTTCATTTCATATTATACAACCAAGCAACATTTTCTTTACAAAAAAATTCAATATATCATAACACATTTAGTAAACTGATTATAGTTCTAGGTGATGCAACTGCCGGAACGTAAGTCGTTGAAGATGGGGAGCAATGTTACGAACATGAGATGGCGCATCCCTGCAGCGGCTCTCTTGTGAAGGAAAAGATACATCAGTCAGCTATTACAATGATCTCTTAACCTTGGTGACCACTTTCTCAACTTGGTGATTTTGGCGACAAATGGAAAGTTCCCGAATGTGCTAGAAAAATGGCAAAAAAATCGACTGAGAAGAAAGTTACGGACTTTTCGTGATTTTTTCGGTAAGACGTCACATCTGGCCAGAATATGTTCATGCAACGAGAACACGAGGGGATTAGGGGTCTCTGCTGAGGAGATCGATCAGGAAATCGATTGAAAGCTATGGGCACATGGAAGTGGAACAGGCAGGGTAAATTTCCGGAGAATCAGCGAGTATCTGTCAGGAATTGTGTGTCAGAGCCTGCCCTTGAATTGAATTACAGAGTGCTGTGTGAAGATTGTCCGTGGTATGAGCAGGTGAGCTGAGCGTTGCTGATGTAACTGTGACTGTCCTTTACAGTGCTGTTTTGTTCCTATGTCGCTGACGCTAATCTGTACAAGTCCTGTGTTTTCTGTTTTTGCTGTTGTTTTTCAAGCTCTACTACCTGTGAGTTGTCCTGAACATTTACAAAAGTAAACTGCTTAAGACCCCCTTCTCCTCCTTATTAGCCTGTTAGGAGGGGGAGGGGGTCCTACATTAACATATATTCTAGTCAATAAGCATATATTCTATATAGAATTGACTATTTTATTCACTTAGCCTGGCCTTAAACTTCAGTTGAAATGTGTATTTTAAAATTAGAATAACATTTAAGATGATAGATAAGACAGGTAAAAGGATGCAATCACAAGTTGAGTCTTACATTAAATGCATGATATTTGAAATGTATGTCAACCTATCAGACAGCATAGTACTTGTCAAAAGATTTTTCCTTCTTTCGGATTATACTCCTAAAATAGAATAATTTCTTTGCAAAATCAAGCTCTTATAACACATCTGGGAAATAACAAAATAATATTCTGAGTTTAGTTTATATTAACGTCGCGCTAGGAGCAACACGAGGGCTATTGGTGGTGGACCTCGCAATTTTGAACCACGGTCAAGTGACGAGGATGACACTTGAGCTGGCACCCCCTCTCCTAACATCCACACCACGCCAACTGAAAGACTTTGGACCCCGAACAGATTTAACTTGCATCAGCCCCGGCTATTCGGCGGGTCTTTAGCGGCCAAGGGCCGAACCAGCGAATGAACAAATACCACCAGCCACGAATCCGAAACCATGACCACTAGGTTACCGCGGCCACAATAATATTCCGAAATTATCATAAAGAAGATAAAAGATCTAAACAAATTGACCACAGAGTGTGTTTAGTGAAATTTGTTCACAATAATTTAATCATTGGTAATGTTTATAAATCGATATAAGGCAAAAATTCCGAAGCTAAATTACTTGAGTCATGCATTGTACTTTTGAATTAAATTCTTCAACGCACTTCTTCCGAAAAAACTTGACAGCAACTTAAAAAATTCAACAAAAGGCACTTCAACATATTATTCTAATATATATTAATTTATTCGTAGTTTTTAAAACCCATGCAACTGAATTTGAAATCATATAGTCGCATGGGTTTTAAAAACTGCGAATTTTTTAATTTTCTGTAAATGTTCAAGCATTTTTTTATGTAATAGAATCCATAGCTATGGGGGGGAGAGAGAATCTAAAACTTCTTTTAGAAACGTTTTTGAAATTAATTTTTATTGCTTATATAATTTCTGGAATAATTTATATTAAAGACTTTTGTTGAACTGCTGTGTAATGTTTTTATATGTAATAAATATCTTTATCAGAAATTTTCCATCCTTCAACAGTAATTTATGTAGAAAAATGCTCCATTTCTTTCCGAAAGTGACTTAAATATATTAAAAAAATTATTACTTCATTTACAACATAGATTCAAAACGCAGATCATCTTAACATTTTTAAAAAAGTTATAACTGGGAAGGAAATAACTGTTTTCCTATACATTTTACATTCCAAATATCTGGCAGTTTGGTTCTCTTAGATAACAGAATATTACTGGCACCAATTTTTTAAAACAAGTTACGAAGTAAATTTAAATTTCCTGTATCTTAATATACCTTCAACAGAAAAAAAAATTATTAGAATTGCAAATAAAAAAACCCAAAGATTTCTATGTCATAACAAAATTCCACCCACTTCTATCCACAATCCTCCATCTATTCCCACTTTTCCAAAAAAAAAGTTGTAAATTATCTATCTCAATCTCCAATAATGCAGTCTATCCTTAAACATTAATTTGATTCAGTCCTGTTAATAAACCGCGCTTCATTCTCGCCATGTTATACTATCGTATCGCTCTTTTATCAATCGATGAAATCGATCGTCCTGGGATGGAATCCGAATCTCATCACTATTTGTTTGTTTTTTAAATGGGAGGAGAGGCTGTTTATTCAAACCCTATCAAATACTTCCGATTCGTTTATTGGAAGCAAATCTGATTACGTATGCAATCGTTGAGGTAGTTCGTTTAGAAGATGTTTTATTGGATGGGAAAAGATAAGAGTCTTCGTAGGGTTTGAAAGGGCACGGTGCGTGTAAAGACAGTAATGTCAAGTTTTATGTCAATAGTTTAATGTACCATTAGAATTCGAGATAAAGGTTCGTTTATTTCTTAATGGGTCAAATCAACTTTATAAGTAGGTACTTTGAAAATGTTATTTTAAAGCCTTTTGGTATTCTGGAGGAGTTGAAATGCAGGAAAGAGAAGTATCATTAAGTGCATGTTCGAATGACGTCTTACTGTTATACCAAAAAGTAGCGAGTAACGATATAAATTGCTCATTGAATAACATGGTTGTTTAGGTCAGAGATTTTGAATTTTTTCCTCTTCTTAATTGGTAGATGGTTGTACTGTTTTATAAAGTCAGCGAAGTATACACGATAAGGGAAATTATCCTTTTAGTAATCGCAGATAAATCTATTTTTTTCCCTTTGTAATTTTGTCAGATATTGGAGAATCTTCATTTTTTCTTTCTATAATGAAATGATTAATATGACACAGAACTGGGTTTGTTAAAACACAAACCCAATTTTTTATTTTATCAATCATTTCAATATGTGTCTGTTACTACGCTTGATTAAGAAATATTATTTTCATGAATTAAATCTTTTTATTTGTTACCATATTTTCACAGCTCTTTTTTGTATCTTTTAATTAATTCACTTTGCGTTTTATCAACCATTTCATTATGCATCTTTTACGCTTAACTGACAAGTAATGCTTCCACATATGTAATGGTTTTATTTGTTACCTTATTTTTACAGCTTTTTTGTATTAGCGCTTGGCGTTACATCTCAATTCATTATGGATCTATTACAAGGCTTAACTGAGAAGTAATATTTCCACGTATAAAACGTTTTTATTTGTTACCTTATTTTCACAGCTTTTTTTTTTGTATCAGCTTTATATTATATCACTCATTTCATTACGTATATATTACAAGGTTTAATTGAGAAGTAATGTTTCCATGTGTGTAATATGATTATTTGTTACCTTATTTTCACAAATTTTTTTTTATATTTGAAAGGTATGTATTTCCTCTAATTCTGTACATTATTCCCTGTTCAACAGAATTCCCAAACCTTTTCTGTCATTAGCATCAATGCGTGTCTAGTCGGGCAAACTCATCGGTGAAGAATCTCGGTGATTGTTGTCGACACCAACTATGTTAAGAGACATTAAAGGCAGTGGTCACCTGGTTGTTAGAACTAAAATGCTGGACCTTAAGGAGCTATTCCATCTTTGGCAAGTGGCTACTGTAGCATAGAGGTCGCGGAATCGCGGCCGATGGTTTCTATCTAGTCGAGGACTCAAGCCTTGATGCCATTACAAACTCGCAGTGTAACCGGAGCTGACACATATTAAACCTATCATGACCGAAAGTCCTCCCGTGGACGTGGTGTGGAAGTTAGAAGAGAGGGTGCCGACTCAGGTGTGGTCAAAGTCGCTTGACCGAGGTTCAAAATTACGAGGTCCATCGCCAATAGCCCTCATATTGCTTCCAGCGCGTCGTTAAAACCCAATCCAACCCAATCCAGTCATCTTGAGGAAAGTGTGAAAATCGCAAGGTGATTGGTTGAATGTAAAGAAGCTTTAAGCTTCAGCCTGATCTCCATTTGGGTCGACGTCTTCAATTCTGAGGCCCCCAACGACATCTGAGAAAGCAGCAAACAAGTGCATTAAATAGAACACACGTGTAGCTTTCAGGTACAGAAAGAAGTTTGAAAATCGGGGAAGGAATAAAAATACTATGTCCAGGAAAGCATTACGTTTTAAAAAATACCTTGTATAATTGAAATAAATTATTTATAAAAGCGAAAATATCTACAAGCAAAAAAAAAGAATTAAATGAACACAATTTAGCTGGAAATGTGAATGGTATTTTAAGGTATTTTAAGCCTACCTTTAAAATGCAATTTTCGGTCAAAAAGTCAATTTTTTTATTTACATTCTATTATTAAAGCCTGGTTTCTTAAAATTTTCCTGTAGTTTAAATTTTGTTTCTAAGCATTTTAATAATAGTCTGAGTCAATTTTTTAGAACTGGAAGTAGCATTCTGCTTCCGAAAATGGAACTTTAATGTTTGTTTATATTGATATTTTAAGTGATATCACCATCAAAATATCTTCCAACATGCAAGATGAATTTCCCAAGATCCAACATGCAAATGAATCTTTTAATGGTGTAATATGATAAAGAGTACTAAAGGAAGTTTTTGTTTGTTTGAAAACTGTGAAATTGGGTGAATATGATTCAATTATACAATTTAACGAAGGATGTCAAGGCTACTTAAAAGTCTTAAATAAGCTGAACATTGAAAATCCGGGCTACTTCACTGCAAAAGGGATACGAAAAGTTGGATAGCAACGGAATCAGGAATTCGAAGCGCCTTACAACACATGTTGTATGTAAGCGTAGGAAAGTTTTAAAGACCATCAGGAAGAAAAAAAAAAACTTATTTAATTAAACAAATAGTGAAGGTTACAAATCAGGGGCCTTTCAATGTTACATTTTAAATTAATTAGGTAAGTTTCAGGGTTGAAATGTATTTTTAGTTTTTTCTCAAAATCAGGGTTTTAATATTTTGTTTCAGCGCAAAACATTATGTTGAAAAAAGTTATGCATATAATGTTAGCAAACTTTCATAGAAAACACCATGAAAGTGAATTTAGGATTTGAACCTCTCTTAGTGTTATAATTCTATTATTTTGCATTTAATTGTTGATAAAAGTCATAAATTATCACAATTTTTTACGGTTTTTCTGTACGTTAAAGTACGATTTCCTACAAATATTTAATTATCAGGCTTATAATTGTGAGAGAGGCACACATCCTGAATTAGATTCAATTCATCGTAATAAAATTCACATAATTGAAATATCTGTCTTTAAATTTTAGTTTTGGCGTTTTGCGCAAGTGTCATTTTAGTGCTATTTTTATGTATCCTTTGAGCTAAAATATTTAAAAAAATTTAATTTACATGCCAATTTTACATTTTATTTTTAAGTGTTTAACTGTATCCTATAATATAATGTACATAAAAAGTTATTTTTTAGTTATTTAAAAAAATTCCTCTTCGAAGGTAGGTGGATATCTTAAAGACAAATAATTCAGAGTTACACCCGGAGACATTACGAAAATGACTCATACACTTTTGATTTAAAAATTATTTTTCTAATTATACTTTAAAAATGTGAGTCAGTATTTATTGCAGTTATTTTTGTAATCAAAGCGTATAACAGGAAACAGGATTTGACTACTTCAATAAAGTTAGTACTTTCCCTCCGACTAAAAACTTTTTAGTCCTTTATTAAACCTTAAATTGTTTTCTTTATTTTCATGTATATTCCTTTATATTTTCTTATAAAAGTACAAGGCTATATTTAAAGTAAAAATATTTCGAGTTTCTGAGAGCAAACTATGAGTGTGATTTAAACAGTACCAGTTCTTTACACAGATAGTAAGCCAGTTGGTGTTACCATCGTTTACAGCTCTCATCGCTATGATGCCGAACTTGACTCACACTGATTCATAAGTTAGCTTCTGATGCAAACGCATCGTACTGTCTCGTCGTCCTCTTGCTTCGAATCAACACCGTCGATGAGACCTGAATTCACCATAATACCAAGCAATAATCAAAACAATGGGTTGCCTCCGGCAAATTTATATCTAAGAATAGGGGAATTGTCTCATCGGCCGGAAAGTTATATCAATGTGTTATAAGATGAGACTGGCGTCATATTCATGGACTTCTTTAAAAAAGGGAAACCGACCAGTGGACAATATTACAGCGAGTTAACTAATTCCCATTCCTAATACTCCGATTCCCATTTATAATATGGGTATTTTTTGTGACAATTTCGTATTTAGAATCAATGTAAAATAAAGTATACATTAGAAAATAACTTGAAAGGTAATTTGAGCAGAGAAATGACTGGAAAATAGAATAATTCCACTTAGTTAATTTTAATAACTACGGTATGATTCTGTAAAATAAAAATAAAATCTGTTGAAATATGAAATATAATAAATATCAGGTCTATTTCATTTTATCGAACGAGTAGAACAAAATAAAAACACATAATATTCCCCGCACAAAAAGAATTTTTTTTTTCCCATTCTACGAAAAATTTAATTTAATAGTAACAAAACTGTACACACACATTCACACATTTTCCACAAATATAGACTGCATAGATCACAAATAACACAGTAAAATGATTTTCAATAACATGTGTGTTGGAGAAACTAATGTAATTTTTTATTGACGTCTCACTAAAAGGCAACACGAGGTCTATTGGTGATGGACGTAATTTTTAGTTTCGGTCAGATGACGAGGACGATATCTGAGCTGGCACTTCGTTCTCTGGGCTTCCACATCCCACCAACGAGAGGACTTGGGACTCGACCAGATTTAACGCGCTTCAACCCCACAGCACGGCTGGTCTCAAGAGGCATCAGAGCTCGACCCAACAATAGCAACGCTGGCAGCGAGTCCGTGGCTATGATTACTATGTGGATATGTTCTTCATTATGTTTAACTTTAATTGTTTATCCTTAAATGTGCTGAGTCCTTAAGTGTAATGTCTAAAAAAAACGTTATTAAATCTGAAAAGGTATTCGTTATTTGGATAATTTTCACATATTGAATTTCGGTACCTTTCCATTTCGCCGGAGCTAAAAATGATACAACCGACGCCAAACAGAATATATGTGTTGTCGCCAATAAAATCTGCTGGTGAGGTTTGCGCCGGTGAAATTGAATAGTTCCTGAATTTCTATTTACTCTAACAAATAGCACAACATGGCGTCTCTGGTTATACTTGGAGGATAATTCAGAATCAGGAGGATAAAGAGAAAAAAATTAGTGCTCTGCAATTTGTAAAAATAGAGAATAAGTTTATTAATAATTACCAAAGCCACATATTTGAGAAATTAAACCGAAGGAGAAAATTATTTTATAGTATACATTACCAAATTTTTTGTTACAACCTTATGAGAAAGCAGCAAAATATTATAACATCTCTTTAAAAAATACATTCAAAAGACCACACAGTGACTAATTTAAAGAATATCTAGAACGGAATGGCCAGTTGTGGATTTTCAGGATATTTTCAGCTAGAAAATTACTATGACATAGAAATAATTAAAAATGATAAATGAATATTTTATTTAAATTAGGGAGGTGTATATCATTAAAACAGCACGAGATGATGGATGGGATTTCCGTTCCTTAAGTTACTTGATGAATTATTGGCTCTGGTCAGAGGTGTGTCATAGCGGAATTGTTCTAGGAAGTGTCCAATTTAAAATCACCATAGCAACGAAATTATTTTAAATACGTAACTTTAAATCCATGCTTAATGGTTTGCGGATGATGAAAAAAATCATATATTTATAATTAAATTACTTATAAAAATTAAAATTTATTTCAGGTTAAGCGAAATATATCGCAGAGTTTATGAATAACATTTGTGCATGTTTTGATTAATCACATTAATTTTTATTTCGATTATGGTCCACGTGATATTATTGAACCCATTATTCAAAACAGTAATTTGGAAAGGAAAAAAAAAACAATAAGATTAATTGTTTCCATGAAGCTAGCTTTTTAATTCTGAACTGGGTTTTAAAAAATAACTTTTGAAAAAACATCCTTTTAATTTAATAACTTATGAAAGCAAAAAATTTCATATCGGTACAGGAATTATACTTGAAATTGTGGCGTCCGTTCTTTATTATTTAGTTCTACCAACATCTTTCAATTTTTATAAAGCCCTTAAATACTAGAATCCAATTGAAGATACACAAGGGTAACATAAAATACTTTATTTATCACTGAAGCATAGGAAAGATCGCTCTCTCTCTCGAATCCCACTTAACTCGTCAATCTTGGTAATGATTTAAAAATGAAGTCTCCGCTTACCAAATCACTAGTTCTGATTCTAACAATTCTCGTTAACAGTAGCTTCGTAAATTTGTACAAGACTAAGAATCCTATTCAAAAGAATAATAAAGATATTCCAATCCAATTTACTAATAATTATCAATTTACCGTTATCCTCTACCTTCCCTTCATTTTCCTTTCAATCATTTTTCATTTATATATTTCTATACCTAATTCAATTGACCTCATTTCTATCTTCATCTAATTTACCTGATCACGTTTCATTTGGATAAAAAATTGTAATTTTAAGCGATTCAATTTATTATAAAGCCCCCGAGGGTAGTAAAGAGATAATTGCCCAACGTCATAAAATATGACTGAAAAGTAGATTAAAATTTATCTGGGTTGAATCAAAATTTCCAATGAAAAATAATCAAAAGCCATACATTTTCTATTTACTACCCGATTTTCATAATTCTTACTGTAAATTTACACGATTTACGTATATAATGCATTATTCACTTTTTAACATTATACCCCTCATTTTCATGCACTTTCGCCAACACGTAACTTCCCGGATAAGCCCATAGGACAAGTATTCCGCTTGTTGTTGCCGACACCAGGCCTTAAAGTATTCCTTAAGGTACTCTTTCAACTTCAGGAAGTTTAAAAGTCGCAACGCCCTAACCGGGTGCAATAGACTTCGCTGCTTCTAACTTCTTTCCATGCGGGTGGACATCATCTTCTCGACACACTAGCGACACTACGGAACCAAAAGAAAAATAAGTGTATTATATGGAAAACACGTGTAGCAATAAACGTTTCCAAAATCGAATAGTAAATAAAAAATATTATTTGAGATTTTAATAACTATAAATATTTATATCTTTTTGTTATATACCATATTAATAATAACATTTTGTAACATACGAAGGAGCACCGTAAAGTTCTAATTATTACAAAGAATAACCGTTGATCCCTATGAACATAATGTTGTAAATTACAGCCATTCATGATGATTTGTTTGGGTTCAAAAAGCCGTAGATTAAAGTAACCCGCAATATCATACAATTTTAGTTATTATTTCGGTATATCATAAATCTTAATTATTACTAAACATAAACTTAATTTTTATATATTATTCTTAAAAGACTTCTCTTCATAGTAACCATCCAAAGTTATGCACTTCTCCCAGCGTTTCTGGACATTTTGTAGATAGTCGTTGTAAAACTCAGCAGATTGAAATTATCTTCTCTATACTCCAGGTTACTTCAATCTACGGCTTCCTGAATCCAAGTAGATCAACATCAATAGTTGTTTTTAGCAACATTGTGTACAT
The DNA here is from genome assembly GCA_019974015.1 of Nephila pilipes. NCBI lineage: Eukaryota > Metazoa > Arthropoda > Arachnida > Araneae > Nephilidae > Nephila > Nephila pilipes. Next base: position 36,070 of record BMAW01089957.1, on the reverse strand, counting down.
AAGGATCAATTAATATGCAGAATAAATTTTATCTAAATATTTCTGTTATTTCATAGGAATAATTAAACCTTTACGATACCCATATGTACACTCTGTTAATAGTAATCTGTATGTTATATACTGTCTTCCCGTAATTGAACAATACGGTCATTTAAGCGATTATCTCAACATCTGACGTTCACTGCGCCGTCTGCATCTCACTTATGCTCAACCAGGATTCACACTAGCAAGGTATTTGGCTTGTTTGACCTAGATTCTCATTGCCCGGAATGAAATTGTTTAGCGTTGAGTCCCACTACAAACAGAGCCATGATTATCAGAATTATATTCCGGTATTATATGTACAAATCTTTTCTGGGATTCTAACCTAAATTTCCACCATCACAGAATCTACCATTATAGAGTAATGTTCCAGTTGTAATTTCATTTGATAGTCGGATCCGTTTTATTATTCATTTGTGACACTCAAACATCACGGAGATAATTCAAAGATATCCTTTAATTTGTATTGTGACTCGTTATTTAATAACATAGAGGGCATGCAGACGCCTAATTGACTGTGATACACTCGTAGTTTTTTCAAAAGAAACCATCTGATGCTTTGTTTATTATTGTGCTAATTTGTACAGGCCTTCGAAATATTAATTAAAATATGAAAAGGCTAATGTTACAGTTTCGATTTTTTCAGCTTCAAAACAAACATGATTTCATCAAAAGAAACTGGATTACCTTCGCATTTGTCGTTTATCTTGCAACACTCTGTAATGCCTCGATATTAATCATTTCTCCTTCCATTATTAACCAGTGTTTAAAAAATCATTAAATAATGCTGTCTGTAATAAATTCAAGCCAAGCAATAACTGAACTTGAGTTTATTAGGATATCAAATTAGTTGAAATATAATATATTTGTAACCAAACATGTAGAATTAATTCCTATCTATGTCTGGCCTTAAAGATGATAAATATTTAACAGATACTAACCAATCAATCTCGAATCCTTTCTGGAATTTTAAATAAGGTTCCATTTCGTTGATCCTTTGCCCACATTGCTATCCTTGCTTCACTATTTCTTTACAAAGCGTAGATACAATTCCAATGTCTTCGCAGATAACTTCCGCTCGTACTCTCTTCCACGAAACGCAGTATTAAACTCTTCACTGCTTATAAATGAATCTCCTCAATCCTATTCACCACACTCCAATAATTCTATTTTAATCTAAATCAGTCCCGTTTCATTCATTGGGAGATATATTTTATTCTAACACCATAAATGTAAAAGTCTCCAAGAGAATTAGTTGAAGGGAAAAGAACGATAGATCCCTTCTTAACTCCATTGTATTGACTTTTTTTCATAACAACAACCTCGGCGTACATTTCTGCAGAATAATGTGCATCAGCTCTAGCTACCAATATATATTGTGTTTCCGTGACAAGAGCTATGGTACTGCATCTCTTCCCATGGTGCAATAAGCAGACGATTCAGATAATCTAAAAATCGTGTCAATGTATTTCAAAAATTGAAGAGAGTTAGGCAACAAATTATTCAAAAGGATATCAACCAAATCTCTGAGTTACTTCAAGTTCAAAAACAACTTGCGCAAAGAACGAAGGTGAGTTATCATCTTCTTAATTCATTCGGTATACGAAGTTCTATGTCCTTATTGAAACATTTAATATTTCTCGAACTTTCATTTTTTCCCGACAAATATGCGTCAAATTTTACGATTAAGTTTTTTTTCCTTATAACTTTATATCTTCTTTAATCGAAGCTTGTCTTCTTGATACATGTTCAGCAATTGCGCATCAATTCCTGAGCACATCGTTGATGAATAGCACTACACCATCTCAAAAGTCGAATGGTTCTCGATTTCATTAACCTACTTCTTTAAATTATGACTCACATTCATACGGTGATAGAATCCACACATTTAGTCAGAATAAATAGATGAAATCGAATTCAAAATGAGGTTATTCTTTAGAGTTAGAGCCTCCTTTCCATTAGCTCGGTGGCAACGGTCGGAAACAACTACGACCACTAGGCTACAATGACCGCTAGAGTCAAGGGAATATGAAATTGATTTCATTTCTTATTTACGTGACTCATTTCAAAAAGAAATTAAGCTTTGTTCATAAAAATAGGAAAATAATATATTTTTTACTATGCTCCCTTTCCTTAAGGGAATTAAAACTTTGTAGGAAAATAGGTTTATCGACAAAAACAGAGAGAAAAATTATCATATTAATCTTCACTGGCCATATTAACTGCGAAAACAGGTTTTTGCAAAATATTATACTTGAAAGTGTAAATCCAAAGTGTGAACTAAAATTCTTTAAGAACTTAAAGAGTAAAGATAATACTAAAAGACGAATAGTTTTCATTTTTTCAACTTCATTACAATCCTTACAGTTTCAGTTTGAAATAAGAGTAATCATATTAATTATAAATACTTTACATCCAACTGGATTGATTTCATGCATTCTCATTACATTTTAGCTGAATTAGTATTCTGTGATAAAATTACAATTAACCTCAATGCGGATATTTCAGCTTATTAAGTTTTCCCATCCGAGCCCTAAATATTTGTTTATTTTGCGGTTGTTTCGATAATGCTTTCTCTTAATTCCCATGAGTCACAATTTAGATAAAATTTTACGAACATTTTGTAGGACTATTATGTCCCAAAGAGCATTGTTGATCGTAAAACATTGGATCCCCAACAAATTTCCATTAGTTGACTGAAAAATGTTAAGAGCATTGTTAACGGCATTATTTTCGAATAGTAATATATTTCATTTTGCATTAGACAGGATAAAGTAGAATAATTCGGCTCGAAATGGAAATTTTTTGTTTGTTTGCTACGAGACTTTTTTTTTGTGTTTCATTACGTAAAATTTAGAAAATGTATTTATCAACAGAAAGGTTATGTTCATAATATAGTTGTTTAAATTTAAACCAAGAATGAAAGTATTAACTGTTTAACTTACAAAAATTAAATGTTTGTTACAATTTGAATTATAGAGATTGCAGTGTTCAAACTGTTATCCGCAGGTCACACCCACCCCACTTTTTATTTGCAATCAGATACGGTTAATAAAATTGTTTTACATAGAACCTTAGTTACAACAACGATTTTCATATTTCGATGCAAGTGTAAAAGACATTTCTAAATTTTAAAATCCATTTGGCTGGAAATTGAGGTTCTTTTCTCATACCTTTAACTAGTAGTGATTGTTACGGTAAAAATGATATTTTAAGAAATGGATCTAGCCATAATCTACTAACATCTTTTGTCAGATAAATACTGTAAACATTAAAATCAAAAACATGGAATATTTATCTGTATATGAGAGTACTTACCAGTGAGAAAGAACATTTTCGAAAATGAAGATTATAAAACCGTACTATAGATTATTATCAAAGGAAGACCGTTTGTAAGAATTGAAACTACTAATTTCTAACACTAGTGGGATGAAATACTATTTCCGAAAAAATAACTCCATTCATCACATTGGTAAGAAATTAAACTCGTTCTTTTTTACGTTTATAGAATAGACACACGAGTCTTTACGAGAATAGACACACGTGCTCACCCCCCCCCCAATCTATATATAATATACACTGGTTATCATAAATTAAGGAAAAATCACAAAAATAGCGATAACTCTTTCAAAAGTAAGCCAAACCGTGCAAAATTTGCATATGTTGTCCACTAAGAGTAGCTGAGTAAAATTGCAATATGCAAATTAGTGACGCTGCACTCGGCTTACGTCATCTGCCTGGAGCATAAAAGTCCAAGTTTGAGAGAAAGCACACAAATTTTACTGTGATTGCGACATTGAAAATCTGAGATAGCCAATTCGTAATAATGACCTCTAGGCATCATTTGCCTGAAGAACTACGATGGAGAGCCATCGGGAGACTAGAGGCAGGGCAGAGTCAATCAGAAGTGGCCAGATGGCTAAATGTGAGTCCATCTGTGGTTCATAGACTTTGGAGGCAATTTCAAACCACAGATTCGGCATCTAGGAGGTTCAGTCAAGGACGGCCAACTGTTACGACCAGTGCCGATGACCGATATTTGACATTAAGTGCACGCAGGAATAGAACCGCTACTCCGACACATCTTAGATCCTCTCTTGCTGCAGCCACCGGAAGGTTGGTGTCAACGTCAACTGTGCGCAGAAGGCTCCACGAAGGTGGTCTGTATGCGAGACGACCAGCCATTTGCGTGCCGCTCACATCACGCCATAGGAGAGACCGTTTGCAGTGGGCCCGACAACATGTCCACTGGACGTCAGATCAATGGAGGCCTGTTCTCTTTACGGATGAGTCCAGGTTTAGTCTAGAAAGTGACAGTAGACGTTATTTGATATGGAGAGAACCTGGGACCCGTTATCATCCATCAAACATCCGTGAAAGAGATGCATACGGAAGAGGCAGTGTCTGTGTTTGGGGAGGCATATCCTTAGGAGGCCGCACAGACCTCCATGTCTTTCCAAGGGGAACCGTGAATGCTCAGGTTTATCGAGACAACATCCTTGATGCTTATGTGCGCCCATATGCCGGGGCGATTGGTGATTGCTTCCTGTTACAGGACGATAATGCAAGACCACACAGAGCTCGCATTGTTGATGATTATCTTCAACAGGAAACAATTACGCGCATGGAGTGGCCAGCTCGATCCCCGGACTTGAATCCTATCGAGCACGTTTGGGATGCTCTAGGGAGGCGTGTATCTGCCATCAATCCGCCCCCTCAGACCCTTGCCGCGCTTGCATCTGCTTTACAAGAGCAATGGCTCTCACTTCCTATTGAACTGATAGACCGCATAATTGAAAGCATCACACATCGCTGTTTGTGCTGTATTGCTTCTAGAGGCAATCATATTCCATATTAAAGGTACTTTTTATATTGCAAACCGATACTTCCAATTTGTTTATTTTATACATGTGCTAATTTCTATACTACTATTAATGTCTGATAATTTCTTTTTATGTTGTTTAATACCTTACTATGTGTTGTATATTGTGGGTAAGTTTCATAAAATTCCATGTGTAATTTCTTGAGTTATCGCGATTTTTGTGAATTTTCCTTAATTTATGATAACCAGTGTATATAAGCGAAATACCACTGACTGACTCATCACGAGATCTTAACGACTATACAACCGATTGACTTGAAATTTAGCATAGTAACTCATTTTGAGATGTAGACGCTCACTAAGAATGGATTTTGCGAAACTCTTATCCAAAATGTAATTTTCATCCGTTAATCTACTCTTCCGTCGGTTATGTATTCTTATCGGTCGGACTTTTTACGGAGTAGCACACACGCAAGACAATCTTTGTTTACTGGAGGACCTCGCTACATGCATGAACGAACTGAAGAGGCTATGACATACGTAAGATATTTTGGATGTCCCGACTTCCGAGACTTTTTTTTAGGATTGCAGTTTCTTGCAATCCTAAATGGTCAGAAATCAAAATGTCTTGAGGTAAGGACAAAAATCTTATGATAGATACGATGCCATTGCGAGGGTATTTCATCTGAAAGCTAAGCACATGATGAATATTCTGACAAATGGATGCATCTTTGGCAATACTATGTGTAACATGTATACAGTGGAATGAATTTTATCCATTTTATATATATATGGGGTGACTTTTTACTAATTTTTTTTATTTTTCTTATATATTTCAATATCGAGGATAACCATTATTACAGACAATCAATTTCTTAAAATTTTAAATTTAGATTATCATTCAAGTTTTAAAAATTGAAAATTTTCTTGATATCTCACTTATAGGTTCCAAAAAATATTATATATTATCGTCTGTCCAGCGAAGAGCAGGACGGGTATCGATTATGATTATATAATATATATATATATATTATAATAATATATATATATTTATATGTGTGTCTAGATTGTGTGTGTGTGTGTGTGTGTGCTGGTGCTGCTGCTGTGTTTTTATTATTATTTAGTGTTGTGTGTAGTGTGTGGCTGTGTGTGGTCGTAGTAGTGGTGTGTTGTGTGCGTGTGTGCGTCGTGCGTGCGTGGTGTTAACAAAAATTCTAACTTTTGATTGGTAAAAAAATATATTCCTTTTTAAGTATAAAAATGTTAATATATATATAAATAATACTTCTGTGTTTTTAATACGATAACTTTGGACAGAATTTCTGAACAAATTAATAAGGGCTTTCCGAACAATAAATCATTTTTCAAAAGAAATAACGTAGTCAAATAGATTCCTAGGTTACTACGTTGAAATAAACATTGACAGAAATTTTTAAAAAAACATTATGTATAAATAAAAAGAAAAAAAGTTGCCAAAAGTATCAAAACATTTCAGCTGAAGTTACAGCCAAATAAAAATTCTTGCATCAAAACTTACCTTTCTTTAGAAAGTTTATCGTATAAAAATAAAAGCTCAAAACTGTATTTCAAAAGTTTATTCTGGAATCTTCTCACTCTGATTTTCAAAACTTTTTGAAAGTAAAGCCAATGAAGAATATGAAATCAGCGCGTGAAGAGAATAACTGTCAAGAAATATAAAAAATAAAATATCAATATTTTATTTCTTTAAACCGTTGTTTGAAAGGTTTTTATTAAACCTAAGTTTTAACATTTCTGTAATTTGACATGTATTTAAATTATTTTCGTTTAATTTATCAATAATGAAGAATTTGATTTTCATCTCTGATTATATATTTTATTACTAAAAAATTAATGTTGAATATAAATAAAGTTTTCCTTCTGAAATATTGCTTCATTTTGAGTTTTCGTTCTAAAATATAGTTGAAAGTTGGAATATTTTTATGTAATGTTCATAATTTATCAAAGTTTAGTTTCATAAAATATAAATTGGTGAATACAATTGTCTTTATTTGCGATGTTTTTCTTACAATACACTTTCTTGATTATGGAAAGTTAATAAATTTTACTTGTAAGCAACGTGTCATGTATATTTTGCCCTATTATATTTGTTAAGTAAAAAAAGGTAACCTTAAATTAGAACATTAATATGTTGAATTTTCTTTGTATAAGTAATTTAACCTGTTTGTTGGGACACAAATATTTTATATAATGTATTTAAAATAAACATTATTTCACAATAATCATTTTTATAGTCTGCATGTCCTTATAAATATAGAGATTTTAATCTATCTGTGTTATATTACAAATTCTAATGACATATGAGTTTTATATCGCAACCTAATGAAAAAATATAATGAGTAAAAGGAAAGTAATTCACTTTAAAATTTATTTCAATTTCCTTCTTTCATTTAACCTTCATTCCTTTGCCTTATTTTGCCTGATAAATAAAGGAATTTTTCTTTGAATTGAATTCAAGACTTTTGTGAAATAAAAAATAATCAAACGATATTGAAAAAAAAACATCAGAACATGATAAAATCGTAAAACATAGTATGTTTTTGAGGATCTATTTTTTCTTCAGATATTTATCAATCTATTTTTAAATTTTTATTTTACATTTCTTGCAATACATCATATTTTTGAAATAAAATCGTCCCTTATAAAATATAAAGGTTCGTTGAAGTTTATAAATAGATTTTTCTTTTACTTGAGTCTAAGGAGAGCCACAATTTGAAAAACATAAAAAAGAACGAATATCCTTCAATGAAATTTTCTTGAGTAAACAAAAGAATTCAAGTCTAACAAGCGAACTAAGAAAACAACGGGGATAAAAGTTTTATTTTTCTGTGTTATTATCTAAAAATAAAATACACTTTGATCTTTGGGGACATAATTTAGCAAGTAATGACAGTATCTCGTGAAAAAGAAAAAAGGAATTTCATTCTTTTACAGTTTCGGGACAACAAAAATGTTTGAAATACAATAAAAAAAAATTTAATTTTGTTTATATATCCTTTGTTTTGAAATGTGTAAAAATACAATAAAATTTTTTCAAAGGATTAAAGTTGCTCTTTAATATATAATTATTTTACCAAAGAAATTAATTAGACGTAACTCCCTTATTAGAAAAGAAAAATGACAATGTTTCGAAGGTACT
>BMAW01089957.1:3744-26269 GCA_019974015.1 Nephila pilipes | reverse complement strand
AACATAGTATGTTTTTGAGGATCTATTTTTTCTTCAGATATTTATCAATCTATTTTTAAATTTTTATTTTACATTTCTTGCAATACATCATATTTTTGAAATAAAATCGTCCCTTATAAAATATAAGGGTTCATTGAAGTTTTTCTTTTACTTGATTCTAAGGAGAGCCACAATTTGAAAAACATAGAAAAGAACGAATATCCTTCAATGAAATTTTCTTCAGTAAACAAAAGAATTCAAGTCTAACAACTAACTAAGAAAACAACGGGGATAAAAGTTTTATTTTTCTGTGTTATTATCTAAAAATAAAATACACTTTGATCTTTGGGGACATAATTAGCAAGTAATGACAGTATCTCGTGAAAAGAAAAAGAATTTTATCTTTTACAGTTTCAGGACAACAAAAATGTTTGAAATACAATAAAAAAAAATTTAATTTTGTTTATATATCCTTTGTTTTGAAATGTGTAAAAATACAATAAAATTTTTTCAAAGGATTAAAGTTGCTCTTTAATATATAATTATTTTACCAAAGAAATTAATTAGACGTAACTCCCTTATTAGAAAAGAAAAATGACAATGTTTCGAAGGTACTATCCGATATGTTTTTTACTGTCTGAGGATTTAGTCGTATTATATTTAATTAAACATATTTTTTGATTGTATTTTATACGTATTAGCCTGAAAGAAAATAAATTTTATACTATGAAGAGATTAAATATTTAAGAAGACAAACCACTAAGGTTAGAAATTTAAAATGTTCGGTATAACAATGACAGGATGAGTTCATTATCTGTTATATTCTTAAGATCCCTGGTAAATATGCTGTTAGTTACAGTGACTTTTATGTTAATATGACTAGTAAACATCTTGTTAAAAATAATGGTTTTATTAATGTTACTACAAGTGATAGAAAATTAAACGACAGAATTAAAGCTGTACATACGAAAATACGCTACACTATGATTATTGTTAAATTTCCTCATAATTTTTCCAAAATTTCATAAATTTCCTCATAATTTTTCAAAAATTTCATAAATTTCCTCATAATTCTTCCAAAATTTCATAAATTTCCTCATAATTTTTCATAAATTTCTTAAATTTCCTCATAATTTTTCAAAAATTTCATAAACTTCCTATTAAATTTAAAACTGTAATTTATGGTTTCTATACATGCATTTCTAAATATTACAAAATACAATAAATGATGTTGATAAGACTGTTATCAAAAAAAACTGTTATGAAATTATCAATTATGTTAAGATCCCTTCACCTTATTTATTTCGATAGATGTTGTCATAACATGTTATCAAGGTGAATTTTTTTAAAACAAATTTACAATTAATAGTTCAATATCTTAGAAATTAAAGCTTCTTATCAATTTTGTTTTAAAACATAATTACCTTTTTTATAATGATAAAAATATAAACAAATCAATAGTATAATCATATGGTGGACCAACTAGTAATGGTCTTGCTAATATTTATTTATATTTTTATGAACAAAAGTCTATGAACAATAATAAATTCATTTAGCTTAGGAATATAGATGGCCGTATGATTTTTAAAAATAATTTCAATCAAAAATTTAATCCGGATTCATCTCACTTTTTCCTTCTTATTTAAATTTGATTAAAACTAATATAAAAAATTCTCATGAAATAAATTTCTTACATATTTAAAAATGTTTGATAATAGGATTATGAGAAATATTTTTGACAATTATTCAGATAATAAATTTTCCCAGTTAATGAACATCTTTTTCATGGTAATAATTTAAATTTAAATATATAAATAGAAATATATTACTTAATTATTTACTAAGAAATGTCAAATTAGTTAACATGCCTTTAAATTTTCAGTATAATTTAAATAAATTTATCTTACTTCTGCAAAGGTTGATTACCCTAGGAACTTTTAAAATCAAACTTAGAATATAAAAATTATAAAACAGATAAATTACCCACCTTATAATTAGGTTGTTTAATTTTTGTTATTTTTAATGAATGTTTTAATAACGTTTTTATATTTATTTACATTTTAAATATAGTTTTATTGCGGCCTTTTCTTAATTATGAATCTTATTTTTGTTCTTTAAGTACAGTTTAATTTTTGCAATAAATGTAATTATCTTCTGGCTTTCCCTTAGTTTTAACACTATTTATTGGATGAATTTGCTAACTTTTGCCTAATTTTGTTTTTAACGCGATCCATGATGTGTGAGTCATGTATGTTCATGGTATTCCCGTGTTGCTAATAACCTTAATAAGTTTTCTTTCTTAACTTATACTGTACAATTGTATCCATCTATCTATCTATATATATATATATGATATTGAACAATTTGATTCAGAGCTCATAGGGGAAATATGAGGTGGGTAGAGGAGATAACGTTGTACAAGAAGCTTCAGAGATTAAGGGACACAATTTGAAATGTGGTAGAAGAGACAAAGTTACAAAATATGATTTAGAGGCCATGAGACAAAATTTGAGATGTGGTTGTGCAGACAGAGTTGTACAAGATGATTCCTAGATCATGGGGAATAATATAAGATGTGGTATTGCAGACAATTTTGTAAGAGTTGATTCAGAGACCAAGTGACACAATTTGAGGTATGTGTGCAGATAATTTTCTAGATGAATCACAGATTATGGGGCAGGATATAAGGTGTGGTAATACAGAAATGTTGTGATTCTACTAATTACTCGATTAGATGCTTCATTTTCAAAAGAGAAAGGCATCACTTAAAACTCTCATTGACTGATGTAATATTGAGCTTATATATACATATATATGATGTTTTTATGTGTGTGTGTGTGTGTGTGTGTCTTATATATTCTGTGTTATAAATGTTTGGATTTTCTTGGGATTTCTCATTTGTTTTCTTTGCTAGTGATTTTATAATGAGTTTGTATATTATTCATCTTTGTTCTCATCTGAACCTTTGATAAAACCAAAGACACACATGAACCGTATTCTTTATAATATAATGTTGAAGAGGGAAGTTTGACCTCTCTAATTCTGGAACACCTAGAATTTTCCAGTCTGTTTCTTGTTATAACATTAATTACATTATATTCCATTCGTTTGCTTTTCTTCAAAATTTGGATTTTTCAATTTCTTTATCTCTTCTATAGATACTTTAAATAGATGTCATCTTAATTTTTCGTTTAATTTACTTGCATTTAGAAATGTATTCATTATATTTGTATTCTTATTTTTATTCAATTTTTCTATGTTTGCAGTTTCTCAATTTTTCTATGTTTTTCTATGTTTCAATTTTTCTATGTTTTCTATATATGCATTTTTATATAGATTAGTGTATGTACTTTTACTTAATAGTATAGTAATGATTTTTTTTCTATACCAATTTATTTTATAATTATTAAGATTAATTTGTTTCCTAAACTTGTTCAAGATTATATTTTTAGTGTTTCTTTTGTTTATTCATATTTAAATTTTGGACTTTTTTAATGAGTTGATGCTTCTCTGTCGCGCATCTTTTTTGAGGAAAAGATGGATTTACAGAGATGTCTCCAACACACGAAAGAGAGTTTGAATAATGACCCCTTCACCTTAGCGAAGGATATGGCGACCATTTGGCAACAAATAGAAAATTCTCGAAGGAAGGAAGGCTGGAACCTAAGCGAAAAATTGAAAGGGAAGATAGTTCAGACTTTTCTTGAATTTTTCCATGTGACACCTGGGCGGAAAAGATATAAATATGCCAAGAGCTGCAGTCGGGAGTAGTCTGTCCATAGAATTGGTCTTTGCATGGAATCAATTAACTGTGGAATCTGCTTTGTAAACCGATCGAGAAATCGCAGCCGAGTTAATCTGCTGGAGGTTTGGCCTTAATCCACCGGAATTGTTGGGGTCTGTATTTGAAGACTGTTGCAGAGATCAACGGAAAGCTGTCAGTACTTGAAGTGGAGCGTGTTGGTACTTGAAGCAACGTGTTTCTGCGGGAAATTATCGGATCCTGCCCTGGAAGTGCAGAATATTGCTGCGGAGGTTGTCTGCAGTGAACAGTTATAAACTGGTGAGCTGAATGTTGTTGAATTAATTGTGACTGTCCAAAGTGAAGAGTAATTAGCTGGTGAGCTGAAAGTTGCTGAAACAATTGTGACTGTCAGTAAAAGTATGCCTTATTCCTGTTTCTGTGTTACCCCACTGTGCAAGTGCTGTGTATTTGTGTGTATCTATTATTGTCCAAGCTGGGTGCCTGTGTGTTCTCCCAAAGACTTATGAATAAAGCGTCATTTGTCCTAGTTGGACTTGATTTTCACTTCCACACACGCCCGGACAGCCCTGTCTTTGACTCTGGAACAATTGCCAAACGCTAGAACCACTCGACCTCCTACATGTGTCCAAGCTTAATTTTTATAATTCTTATCTCCCTCGTTTCACTTTATTTCTACCTGCTTGTAATTTAAATATTCATGTTTCATTTTTGGTTGAGCAAATGTTGTTTAGCAAATGTTATCAATCTTTATTAAAAATCCCTAAGGTTAGCGAAGAGAAAACCGCGAATAGCCCAACGTCACAAACGCTTATATCTTTTAAAATAAACAGGCATTTTTGAATGTCAAAGGATGGACTAAAACTTTTATCCGATCGTTTTACCAATATTACGAAATTCATATTTTATGTATTATACTCAAAACTATTTTCCGTATTTATAACGCTCAAAATATTTAAAAGTTATTTTATTGTATTTTAATACTTATAATTTTTTTTAAAAGCAAGACATTAAATGCGACTATAAACTCGATCCGAAAATCAGATTTTGCATGAATTGTATTTTGCAATGTCCTTTAACATCAAAATTATTTGTATGTACAGTGAGTTAATGATCTCACATTAATTAAAGATTTTGTTACCTTAGCAAAGATCAAAACTTTACTGAGATTTGATTAAAAAAACTTCTAATTAAATGCTATAAATTGTTCTGAAAAATGCAATTAAGTTTAGATTTACCAAATTACTAGGGGTTGCAAAAGCATTCCTGTAGGTGACACGGAATAATTATCTAAAATTCTTTCATCAGCTTTCTGTAATTGAGGGAATTGTTTAAATTAAATGTTGGAATATGTTAACATGTTATACATCAAAGATAAATATTTTACTTGTATTTTAAATCTTGTAGAAATGTTAAATAAAGTTGAAGAGGATATATATATATATATATATATATATATATATATATACTATCACAATCTCTAATATATCAGAATTTCTCTCTCTCTCTCTCTCTCTCATACATGCACGCACACTCAAGAGCTTGTATTTTTGTGCAAGTTTAGAAAACTTCCACATTATGTCGAAATTCTGAAAGACTATTAGATAGATTTTAATAAACTTTGGTATGAATGCATTTTTATAAAAGAGAAAGCTATATACCATTCAAAAGTTATTTTATATCCGCATGATTTTCAATAAAACTCATAGTGCAAAGATATTCAAAATCCACGTTGTGATATGGAACTGAGGATATGTCAAATATGAGGTATGACTAGCTTTCACAGTCCTACTGGTCGCACAGCATGGTGACATAGGGGAACATAAAACGGTTGATGAATCTCTAAGAAAGTCGATGCCATTCCTGCAGCAAGACAGTTTTTCAATCCGGAATTATTCTCGTAGATGAATGATGAGTTGCGATTGTTCTCTGAATAGTAGAGAAGTGCCGAAGAAATGTCTGAATAGTGCCCTAGACATGTTCTTTAGGGTTAAATCAGAAAGCCTGGATGGCCAATCTATGCAGCGAATATCCACATTTTCAAGGTAATTGTAGACTAGCTCAGCCCTACGAGGACTAGCATTGCCTTCCACTAACGCTTAACCAAGACTGAATGGGCCTCTAAAAGTTGAATAAAAAGTTCTAAAATCTCCTCTCTATACCTAATAGCTGTCAGGAAGCTTTGTCAAATACATGCAGTGATGTCAAACACATGCAGGGCGACAGCATAATGCCAGCTAAAACCATTACGCCACCACTATCATAATGATTCTTTCCCCTGATGAGGGAGAGATGTTATCAAATTCCAAACTTTCTCCTGATACAAGTACACTGAGATTCAGTGACCAGTGATCAAATGAATCTTGATTCGTCTGTAAAAAGCACAGTGCTCCATAAAAGACTGGTTCAAGGAGCGCGTGGTCGGTGCCATTCTCGACTCTACTTGTATGCCGCAGGCATTCGGACCTAAACAACGGGACTTCCGACGAGCAGTCCTTTCTCACGAAGCCTTCTGGAAACTGTATACCTTGAAATTCATCTTCTAACGGCAGGATGTAGCTAACATGAGAGGTGTAAAGCAGTAGCAGTTCTGTGTCGCTGGGCTGAAAGTGCCAAATAACAATACTCATTTGCCATGTAGTTGTTGATCGTTCTAGTCCATTTTTTCTTGATATGGTTTCATTATCCTGAAAGTTTTTGCATAACTTCATTCACAATTTTTCATTTCCATAAGCTTACCATAAAGGCGTAAGTTTTGGTTTATGTAAGGTTATAATCAGCAATTTATATAAAATTTCAGTATCTTATGTAAGAATATCTTACTTGTTACTTATATGAAAGTGTGCAAGTTATACCTTTAAAGATTACTTACATTTGAAAGAACCGTCATGACAGAAAACTATTTTTATTATATGTGTATGCAGGGACGTCTTAAGACTTCTTGAGGCCCTGGGCCCTTATGAAAAAATAGGCCCCACCTGCGACCCTTTAATCTAATTTGGTGTATATACATATACAATTCAATAAACGCAATTCATACCAAAATGAGATTTTATGTGAATATTCGTTTTCTACATTTTAAATTCTCAAAATCATTAATTAAGTCTTCAAAATCAATTGTTAATAACATTTCACTTTCAATACTCATCAATCATTCATGCTTGAATGATTTAATCATTCAAGCATGATTGAGTCATACGATTTCTCAATTTTTTTTTTTTTTGACCAGTTTGAGTTTTGAAAATGAATGCTCACCACTCGCGTTAGTAAATATCATTGATAAGAAAATATTCATTATTATTTCAGCATTGGGAAACACTGTGAATAGTCTTTCATTATACTTGTATGTATAGAGTGTGTTGATTCCTATTACAGTCCCCTCATACAGCAACTATTCTTCATCTTCGTCTCCATTAGTATAATTATATTTTCTTTTTTCGTTCCTTCTCTTTGCTGTTTCTTCGGCTTTTCGCCATCAATGATCATATATCACTTGAAATGTTGACATTCCAAGTTCAGTTCCTCTCCATTAATGCCTTTATCGTAAAATTTTGACATTTTCTCCCATGCTATTTTAATTTCTGTCTCTTTCAAATTAAAACTGTTTTCAAAAAATCCAAACATTTCTATTTTTTTTTCGGTTATTTTCAAACGTTGTGTCGGTTTCCCTTCAAGGAAAGCTACCCTAACAATGCGTTGTCTTACACGCTTGTGAACTATTTGATACTTCTTTATAAAGGACACTTCATTGGCTTTTGACTCATAACAGTCAAAAGAATCTCGTTTGGTTTTTATATATATATCTTTAAAGTTTTTAATAATTTTACACCTTTCGACAAATCTATATTTTTACTCTGGAGAAATAGATTTACATTGTCAACACGTGTCAAAATGCCATTCCAAAGCATAGTTTAAAAAGTAGCTCCAAATTCATTCATCTAAAATTTTAGTTATTTAGCAGAAAGTCGAGTATCCGCTGCCTGTAATTCCTCGTTAATTAAGCAATCTATGCTCATGATAATTTCTGAATATCTGGAGCTTAAAGTTTTAATTGCATCTGCGCATGATGACCAACGGGTTTTTTGATAGGTTTTTCAGTACATTTTTATTTCTATCACAGCTCAAATTTAATGTTAATACATTCCATCGATGGGTTGAGGATGAGAAAAAATTATAAAGAGTTTGGAGAAAATCAAACTAAATTATTACATTACATACTACTGCTTGAACGCCAATTAAATTTAGATAATATCCTGCACATGACACCTATATAGAGTATCTATTTTTTTCTTGAAGTCCGGCTTGCAATCCTGAATATTTTCCAGACATATTCGAGGCATTGACGTATGACTGACCTCTACAATAACTCAGGGAAATGTTGTTATTTTCCAGAAATAAAACCATACCATCCGTCAGATACTCTGCACTATATCCATTAATATTAATAAATTGCATAAAATCTCTCAATGGGTGCACCATTTTGGACATACCGTAAAATAAAAGTTTTGGTCAGCATGAGTCTCATATTGGGTAGAATCAACGGAAATAGAGTAATATTTAGTTTTCTGTATTTCAATGACGATAGTTTCTAAGATTTTTGACTCCATGACTTCAGTGAATTCATCACAAAATGTAGCAGATAGATAAGAAAGTTTACCTTTTCCTGAATTGCCGTACTTTTTAACATGTTCATTTAAAAATAGATCAAACTTACTTAGAAGTTCCAATGTGTCTAAATAATTTCCGTTATTCACTGAACCTATAGTTTCGTTTTCCCCTCCGAAGGGCAGTCCTCTTGATGCTAAGAATTTTATAACAGCCACTATGTATAGCCAGTAAATAGTTTTTTCATAAAGAGATAAATTATGTGTTTGTGTGTGTATGCTTTCTTTATCTTAATTTTGATTATTTTCTTGACTTTAAAACAAACATTTTTTATGCTTTTATTTTTCCAAGTTTGCGTTTATTTTATTCCATTTTCTAAAGATTTTTATGTTGTCGCAATCTGTCGAAATGAAAGAAAATGACTTAAGGGGACTTAATACCTTTGCACCTGCAAAAATTCGATTTTTGTTTTTGTTTTGAAAAATTCAAATTTGTTTTCAAAAAATAGTGTTGAATGTTAGAAACATTTTAAAGCAAACCACGTCAAAATCCGATAATTATTACACCCTGTGCAACAAAAAATGTAAATGTGTAAAGTAACTTGTTCTATGTAATGCAATGAAAACAAACCTCTTTTTCTCAGTTTGTTATTTTCACACTTTCCCACAGGATTAAAAAAATGTTTTGCATGCAGAGCTTTACAATTTTTCATGAGTGTTGTACTTGTAGATCTTTATTCTGTGAACCTCAATTTTGTTAATAGGATGATTAGATTTTATTTTATTACATGATACACGAAAAAAAAGTTACTAAATACAAACTTGATAAGAATTTTAATTTTTCAATTTTTTTTTTACTCTAAGATAAATTTAAAATTTAAGATTCACAGAATAAGGTCATTATTTAGCTTTAATTTGGTATAAGAATTGTGGTTCTACTGTACATCTTTCAAATGTTATCTTGTAGGTAACGTAAGGTAAGCTAATTTATTTTTTTAATTTTTGTACGCATATTTCATGTTGTATAAGAAAATATATTAATTTAATAGCAAAACTTGACCCAATATTTTAAACTATACACTTTATTACATAAACTGGCAAAGTTTCATATTGAAATGAGCAAAAATTGTTGATTTATGAAGAATCGAAAAAAAGAGAGAGAGAGAGTTTGTCAAAATGTTCTACTTTTGATTTCGTAAGGTACTAAGGTACAGTATTAGAAGCATCTCCTTTTATACAAGTTTATGGGTGGGTTCTGTTTGTTCCCTTACAGTAATCGGTACTCGATTTGCAATTACCCCTCAATCCTCTGCTACTTTTGTTCAAAACTAAAGATAACGATGCTTCTACTGCGTCCTTCACAATTAGAAGAGGTCCAGTTTGATATCCACTTCACGGGTAACAATTGTAACACCGTTTCTATGACCCCTCTCTTATTGTCCTGCTCTATCATTCAAGTACATAAAAACTACCCGTCTCGTTGCTTCAATATGTAGTCCGCTTTCCTGTTTGAGGATAATCAGTTTCATTTTTTAAATCAAATCATTTCATTTATTAAAGATCTACTGTGTTAATCAAATATTTTCAATGAGTGCGAAAACAGAAACATTCCAAATTTTGTACAGAGATTAATTATTATAAAAATATAAATTTTAATACATGTGGAAACCGACTCAAAATAATTTAATTAAAAAAAATAATTAATTAAACTCAAATTGCAAAATTTAAAATTCATGTATTTTTTCATAATTGTTTACTATAAAGAAAAAGGTATATAAATATTTTGCATAAACTCTTTTTAACCCCTTTCTATTTTATTGACGCAAAAAAAAAATATGTTGCATTATTCTAGATTATTGTTATATTTTCAGTTTAAATCGAAAGCAATAACTGAATGGTTATGATCTCGAACTTATGAACACCGTTTTTTTTTTGCCGTATTGTGGGTTCGAATCCTCGTGGCACCTAAGACCCATCGAATAAAGGGATTAATACGCGTTAAATCTGTAGAATATATATATATATATATATATATCCTTATTATTATGCTTATCATTCGAAACAAAGAATTATGATAAAAAGAAGTCATAGAGTACAAAAAATTAAAAAATATTATTACATAAATTATTAATTAGGAGAATTATATTTATGTAAATAATTTTCAGTAAAAGTATTTTATACCAATATGGAATAAAGTATTAGTAAGTAATAAAGTATTGATAAGTGATAAAGTATAAAAACACATTATAAGTTTTAAAGTATAAGAGCTAAAATTAAGTTGTATATATATAATACATTTCAATTTCATGCAGGAAAACATGATTAAACATATCCACGCAAATAGAAAATTTCTAGTGAGGTGTCTCATACACTAAAAATCTCTTATTTTGTACTGTGTTGGACAAGAATTGCTCCATTTTTGATGTTTACTCTTAAAACTTTAAATTGTTGTCTAACTATCTGTAGTAACGTAATATATTCGTTTTATAATAATAATAAAATACAGTCATTTTTATTTTTAAAAGAGTAAAAAAAAAATGCTTTCCATATTAGAAGCAAACAAAAAGTATTTCTCTGAATTACAATACACATCGAAAACTCTTTTCAAGATCATAGTGCATTCAAAATGAAGGAAGTGCTCTCTTATGCATAGTAATCAATATAAAAACATTCTAAAGAGTCCATTTAAATATTTATATATCATTTTATAAACTGCTAAGAGATTATCTCATGTTGTTCAGAGGGAGGAAGAGAAAATTTACACACACACAAATTGCAGAATTTTTTAAACTGGATTTTATTTTTATAACTCTCTCTGTTAAAAAAAGCAAATACAATTACATATTATTTTAATGCGATATAAATATTTGAATACTATCTTAAATCTTAAAGAAATACAATTCAAAAATAAAAACTTAATTACATTTAGCTGTTTCAAAGAAATTAAATTTAAAGGAAGGAATTGTCGATTTAGAACTATAGGCCACTCATTACTTCGAAAAAGTGTGATTTCCTTAAGGGTCATTTCAACCCTTTTTTTATAAGCTCTGACACCTGTCATAAAATAGGGAATGTATTTTTATCACTTCTGGGGGGGGGGAGGCTTAAGTGTATAAGTGTATGTCTTGTCCATTCATGAGCGATCCTCAACTTATATGTGCAAATAAATAAATGGCCGTTTAAAGGATTGTCTGTTATGTCTGTGATTGTCCTCTCCATAGCAGCATTTTTATCAATAAATTAGACATCTCGCTTTAGAAATAAAACTAATATATTTCCTGATTCTCAACAAACGTTGTAAATAGAAATATTTAATATAGAAGTAACTGTCTTCAACTAATCACGTTCGAGAACAACATTTGACTATTAAAATTATTTTGGATCATGATCTTATTGAGGCTAAGTAGAAAACGAGAATTCATTTATAGGTCTATGGTGTTAGCCTTGGTGTTAGCCTTCTGTGCTACACTACGTAGAACAGAAGTTTGTCAAAGTTACTCCAATAATTAGAAGATACCATTACAGTTTTGGGTGGGGTTCAAAAGATCAACCTGATTGTTAACCAGTTCATCTAAAAGAGAAAAAACTCATTCTCAGTGCTCCGACAGAAAATTGTTATTTGTTGTTCTGAATCGTTTTCATTCTCTGACAAATGCAAGAAACTGAAGATGCAGTTGTTTTGTTCGATTTCTCAGCCCTACATGCTCATTTCATTTATTCAGCATTCCTAGTTATGATCTTTGTTTTCTGTTCATTTGATTTGTTCACTATTCTTATATATTTTTTTCTCGTGCTTTTCATTCAGGTGCACACAGATTCTCTTTTAACTTTGAGATAAAGATCATGTTAAAGAACAGTTCCTTAAAATTGTACAGGACCAGCTAATAACAACTCATCTAAGAAAACAGAAATTCACATCCCTACAAGAAGACAGGCCAATCTTATGGTGTTGAGGGAAGTATTGCTAAAAAAAATCAGTAAATTTTAATCGATGTCGTTCTCGAAAGTTTTGAATCAGACCTCAAGTCAACTTTGTTTCACTAAACGAAATATTTCTTTCTGGAGGTCTTTAAGCTCACGTTTCCACCAATAATCCTAAAATCATGACTCGGCTCAAAACTAATATCCATCAAGACATTCAAGCGAACAGAAAAAGGTATTGGAAACTGTAAAGAGAATTGGGACTATATAATTGGAGAACGGAGAGTTGCATATATATATATAATTTGCATATATAAGTTGCAGCATTTTATACTTAAGCGATGATGAAATCATAGTTGCGCAAAAAGGAATTCAATGCATATAGTATGAAATCAAACAAAAAAGGCGTTATTGAACTCATAGTATCGTTGCACATGATTGTCTGTCCAAGAGGAAGAACAACAAGCAAATGTTCCTGAGTATGAGATATGCCCTCCCCTTACTGCAATGGTTATTTCGCACCGTTTCTCCATGTTCAGAACCAGATTGTCCAACTATTTTTGAGGTAAGAGTGACAATTACTCAATCAGCATTTGTTTCAGTTGTTGGGTGTTCCCCGGAGGATGTAATGGTGCTGCAAGGCGTCTCCCCAATGTATCCCACTCATGTTCTATAAAATTTAAATCAAGGGGAAACGCTGACTATTCTATTCGAGTGATATCTTCACTTTCCAGTAGCTTCTGAACATCAGCAGTCTGGTGTGGCCGTGCATTGTTATTTATAAAAACGCAGTCTGATCCAATAGCTCCTCGGAACAGACACTCATGGGGACGGATCACCTCCTTACAATTGCTATCTCCAGATACAGAACCTCTGTTAAAAACGTGGAGCTCAGTCCACCCGTTCAACATAATGCCTCCCCAGACGACAACTCTAGGACCACCGTAACGGACTCTTTGCATGATATTAATGGGATGAAACCGTGTCCCGACCTCCCTCCAAATCAACTGGCGTTGAAAATCGCTTGTGGCACTGAAACGACTCTCATCCGTAAAGAGGACACGACTCCATTGATGAGATGTCCGCTTTTTGTGCTCCTTACACCACTCTAAACGTGTCGCCGATGGCCAACTTTCAAAGGAATACAGCATTTAGGATATAGGGTGAATAAGCCACCTGTGTGAAGAGGTCTGGTTGCAGTAAACTGTGATACTTGTCGCCCTGTTGCTGCCGTACACAATTGCTGAGCAGTGGTGCTTGCTGACTGTTATTGGACCTTCTTCACCTGCAGGACGATATATAGGTCATCCACTGCAGGGTTTGGAAGGCGAAAGGTTTATTGATTCTGAACTTTTCAATTGCACTCGTCAAACTACACCTCTCCTCCAGCTTTCCAATCATTCATTCCACGTGTGAAGTCGTCCAGATGATTTCTTCCAGCCATATATCACGAAAGAACTCACTTGCAGCGAATGTCTTTAATTGTGCCTCCGTTCTTCCTTTTATTGTAGTCTTTAGTTTCGTGCGTTGACAGTACTCGTTTTGCTTACACTTCCGACACCTGTGACGTTTTGTTCCTGACCGTTTGCATACGCATCACCTTTCTACTGAATTGTGTGTTCATTGTACTGATCGTTATAGCCTCTTTTCTGCAATTTCATGGCTAACTGCTTAAAATTTACATTTTTGCTTATGTCTTGCGCACCAATGTTTATAAAATATATTCTGAAACCTTAAAAAATTATATTCATTTAATGCTGTAAAATGACTTTTACAACCAACCTTGTATTATAATCATTATCTACTGACATGATTTTCAAAATATTCGTGAGGATTTAACTAGAAGAATAGAACGAGTTAAAATTTATAGGATAATTTCTTATCTCATGAATTATTGGACGTACCATTAGAATTGAATTTAAAATTATTTAGACGCATAATTTAACCATTTCCTTTTCAAGTTCTTAAACTATTCTATTTAACTATTTTAAATTATTTTTTTCTAAACTGAGACTTAATGATATTTTAAAGATCTCGTGTATTGTTCTAGTGTTATAAAAGAATTCTGTTCTTTAGTTCGTTATTCCTCTCAGTAAAATGAGCCTTTCTGCACGAACTTTAAAATTATACCCCTTATTCAAATTAAGTCTCACGCTCCATGACTGTAAACGATCTCTTCTAGTGTTTCATTTTTTCTCAGTAAGTATTAAATATGATAAAAAATAGTTTGTGCGTGCTTATATGGCATTCTGCTTTTATTTTATATTTATTTTAAAACCAAATACAAAATAATTGTTATTGTTATGTTTTTATTTTATTATGTTACTATGCATGATTATTTTTGTTATTTATTTTTATTTTATTCCGCTCTTTCCTCGCATAAAATTTAGGCACCAGGAAAAAATTAATAAAAAAATATTTATTTCGATGTACAAGTTTGTACGCAAGAATAAAAAAAAGTTGAAAATTGCTACCGGTTTTTATTGTTCATATCGTAGGAAGCATATATAAGGTCCCCTCGATTCACAGCAGAATTTTCCAGAATTCAGAATTCCTACCTATTCCTTCCTTCAGCAGAATTCCTACTAATAGGGTGTAGTTTGAATTTTTACCTGTCTTCATACTTTTCATTTACATGGGTTATAAGTATTGTGCATAAACAGAAAATCTCAAATTACGTACTAATAATTATTATACATAACGGATAAAATACATTATATGTATTCTATTGGGAGTTTTAAAAAAATATTACATAAAAATTATGCAATACTCTTGTTATTTTTACTTTTACGTAATGTCTTAGGCTCTTAAGTTGCATTTGTCATTGGCCAATCAAAATAGAATTCACAATCTGGTGATTTTTATAGGCCGTCCATCATGGTGACGCCTGGTTGGCGAAAGAAATTTATACCCATTTAAGAACTATTCAGGATATGAGAAAAATCTGTGTTAAGCAGTAGAAGTCTGCACTTGTAAATGAAAGACCATTGACCAAGGAGGAAAGATTTCTCAATAAGAAAACTTCTAACCGAATTTTTTTAACATCTTTTTTATGCCAATGCGACATCTATGTAAACACTGAAAAATCCGCTCTTTAAAAAGAGTTCTTAGGCATGTGAAATTAACAAAGACAGAACAGTCACAAGAACAATTATTAGAATCCAAAAATCTTATATTAGAGGTATGAAGATTGATGTTGAAGTTAGAATGATATATATTGACAGCAGATGTAGCCCAGATGCTGAACTATTGCCAAGTCACATTTTTTAAAATGTCCCGAAATCTTAAAGACGTGGAAATTCATGGTCGAATATCCGGATGAATATATTAATAAGAATTGAATTAATAAGAATTAGAGCAGCTTTTTCCTATTGTAATATATAATTTCACGTGCTCTCAACTCCAAAGGTAAAACAAAGTCCAGTTTGAATGAATATCCTATCAGAAATATCTAAATTATGTGCGAATTGCAAATTTAATAATTTTGAAGCTAATCCAAGTTAAATCTGTATAAATGTACAATTAAGGCTGACTTATGTTTCGTTTCAGTAAGTAAAGTTGTTCATAACATCAATATCTCTCCTCCGGAATACGCCAAAATTAACTCAACCAATTTTTTTTTAAAAAATACAAAATGAAATTCTTTTCAGATCTTGTCTATACACATGAACAGTTTCTGGAAATTGACATTAAATCGATAGAACATAAAATGTCATTTTCTAAATGTTAATATCAGGAATAAATATCTCACAAAGGTGAACCATACGAGTAGTTGAACAAATTGAATACAATTTTTTTCAACAATTGCCTACTTTTGCTTCATTGTTGATTTGTTTTATTAGAAAAACGTACTGAATATTTGAAGTATATATATTTTATTCGAAATTTATATTCTTTCCAATAAAAGTTCAGTTTCCTTTTACAGTCTCATCTTACGATTCAGAACAATGTAATTTAAAAAACTCTCTCTGAAGACTTTACCATTTTTCATACAGTGATAAAAATAAAGTTTAAGGGGACTTGGTACCTTACGAAATCAAAAGTAGAACATTTTGACAAACTTTTTTCATTTCTTCCTAAAACAACAATTTTTGCTCATTTCAATATGAAACTTTGCCAGTTTGTGTATTAAAGTGCATAGTTTAAAATATTGGGTCAAGTTTTGCTATTAAATTAATATATTTTCTTATACAACATGAAATATGCGTACAAAAATTTGAAAAATAAATTAGCTTACCTTACGTTACCCACAAGATAACTTTTGAAAGATGTACAGTAGAACCATAATTCTTATACCAAATTAAAGCTAAATAATGACCTTATTCTGTAAATCTCAAATTTTAAAATTACCTTACATTAAAAAAAATTGAAAAATTAAAAAAGTTATCAAGTTTGTATTTAGTAACTTTTTTTTCATGTATCATGTTATAAAATAAAATCTAATCATCCTATTAACAAAATTGAGGTTCACAGCATAAAAATTTACAAGTACAACACTCATGTAAAATTTTAAAGCTCTGCATGCAAAAGATTTTTTTTAATCCTGTGGGAAAGTGTGAAAATAGCAAACTGAGAAAAAGAGGTTTGTTTATATAGCATTACATAGAACAAGCCACTTTAGACATTTACATTGTTTGTTGCACAGGACGTAATAATTGTCGGATTTTGACGCGGTTTATTTTAAAATGCTCCTAACATTCAGTACTATTTTTTAAAATCGAATTTTTGAAGGTTTAAAGGCACTAAGTCCCCTTAATAAAAAATTCTTTATGTATAAGAATTAGTAAAGGACAATGATAATATAAACTTATTCTACCTTGTATTCGATTTCTTACTTTCTGAAATGAACAATTTAATTATTCGTAGGTTTTCATTGTATATGCTCATCTCAAAAAAGCAGAAATAAAAACACTTGAGCAACAATTTCCTTTATTTCATATTGAATAAATATTTCATTGGAACAAAAATACAAATAACAAAACGCAAAATCTTTTTCTTCTAACTAGAATGATTTATATAAAACTTTTATTATTTCTTTTAACTCTTTTGCTTATTTATTTAAGAACAACAACGGCAAAAAATATTCTATAAAGCACTACTTATCCTACAATTTACTAGCAACAGAAGCTCACGCATTTTCTTTCTTAAAAATTGGGAAAACAGGAAAAAAAACAGTACAAAATTTTACTCAATTTAAACTTGATAATAAAGCACATTTATAACTTCACTTTAAATCCTCAAGAGAAACGAAAACAACAACCTTTCGAACGATTTGCTCTTCTCTTCTTACCTAGAAGTCAATAGTGATTTACAATGTTTTTAAAAAGGCACACAAAATAGATTCATCTTCAAGATAGAAGCACACAACTAAGAAATGAAAATTTAAACCCAATCTGCAATGCAAAGTAACAAGTGATGTGTGAAATAAGCTCAGAATAGAACTTGATATTCATTTCTTACCTGTCTCTCTGTTTACCTGATGCTATTTTAAGCTCATCGATCTACCGAAGCCAATGTCGCGCGCTTGCTTGTAGACGAAGCTAATAAACTCTTTTCTCTGTTGTCTATGTGATGGAGAAGATGTTATTGGATCATTAAGATTGCAGAAGAGATAGAACCGGCTATGGAGGTAGTAATAGAAAACTTTAGCTTAATTTAGGTTGTGTTTACTATGGAAAGTTTTTAATTAAGTTTAACTAATATTAATTTGGTTTTTTTTTATGTCCTCACTTAATAAAATAGTAAGAGCCATTTTACTATAGGAAGAACTCATAATTTTAAGGAAATTCTGTGTGATGTCCATAGATATTTTACTGTAATGGATATAGTTAAAGAAAAAAAATTCTATTCTAGAAAAAAAAAAGATGTTACGGAACAAAAGAGCTTGTGTCTTTAACGAGAAATTTTATAAAACCAGATCTAAATAGAAAAAATATTAGCGTAAATTTCTGAATGGAATATTATATACGGTGAAGTTACTTAGTTGATATACATTGAACTCCCAAAACTCATGGGATACTTCCTAATATCATTTGGGACCTCCGTTTTCTCGGCAAAGAGCAACAATTGGACTTCGCACTGACGCAACAAGTCATCATACGTTCCCTGAAGAAATATTCGGTCATTCTACCCGTACTGTCATCCATAATTGCGTAAATGTTGCTGATGCATTTGTTATTGTACAAACTGGCCTCTCTATCATGTCCCATATATGTTCGATTTTATTCACTTCTCGAGTTCTAAATAACCATATCAATCACTTAAACTGTTTAGAATGATCCGAGAATGATTTTAGCCCAATTACATAGCGTACTGCAATCCTGGAAAATTCCATTGGTATTCGGGTATATGAAGTTCATGATTGGCGGCAAGTAGATGAACATATCCATGATTGGCGGCAAATAGATTGACCAAGTAGATGAACATATCCATTTCCAGTCAATGCTTTACTCATTTTAATCACTGGACCCAGTCTATGCTATGTTAATATTGGCACTCTAGATGGTCTTCGACAGCCACATCAAATTTCGCTGCACTGTTCTCGTGAAGAAATCTGTCGTACGCCCCACTTTGATTATTGCAGTCACCTATGTTGCTTCTATTATCTGTTGATCTCGGTCAATAAATAGATACGTCAGACACTGCATTGTCCATTGTGGAGGTGATACTTGAAGTTATTATATTTTCTGGGCACGCACACACTTTTGACACTGCGGATTAAGGAATGTTGAATTCCTTAATAATATCCGAAACTGAATACCCAAGTATCTAATCCAAACTAGTATTCCTTGTTCAAAGTCTATTAACCTTCATTGTGAGATCAGAAACACGTCAAAAAACTTTTCACGTTAATCACTTGCATTCAAACGTAAGCCTGACACGTTGACAATGCCCTGATTATTTCTACATTTTTACGCAATGTTACTGTCATATCAATATTTTCATACTGCTATTTCAAGACTTTGGGCACTTTTGTGTACCATAACATCAGTAATATAACGAGATAATATTCTTTAGTTCCCAAAAACTTTTTTATATTATTTTAAATAAAATAGGTATGCATATACGTTTTAAATGTATCTTTATAGAAGTTAACCTCAAAAAACTTTAATAAAGCATTTCATTGTTTAATAGGCAACAAATCGCCTTGCTTTTTGTTCAATAAAAATCATATACTGCAGTAAATTTTATAGAACTGATTTTAAAAATGTATCTATTATGTATTACTTATTACATTTTATTTATTTAATATGTAAATCGAATTTCAGAAGCAAAAAATTTATTTTAACACAATACAGAAAATTTTTTCTCAGTACCTGAACTATCAGTATTTCAGGGATTTCCTAGAAGCAAACAATTTAATTTACGTCTTCTTTAAAACATGCATTGAATAACTTTTGCATGCATTCCATACTAACAGGATTTGGATAAGATGAGCATAAATATATTATTTTTTCCTTTCTTGCTTGGGGTGGGGTACAAAGACAGGTTTTCCTTGATTTTGTTTCTCCAGTGTGCTGCCCCACATACTGAGAGACTCCGATTCTTTTCCTCAGTTCACACACACACACATCTGTGCTGATGTTATAAGCTTCGCCTTACCTGGGTCAGATATTTTTTTTTTATTTCATTCTTTAAATTTGTTCATTTCCCAATTTTGAATAAAAGTTCATTAGTAAAAAGTAGGTCCTATACATTTTTTGGATTGTAATCATCAATTCTTTCGTACGGTTTTAGTCCAGGAAGTTTTAATATGTGGCTAAATGGAATTCTAACAATTCCATTAGGCTCAAAGGATGACCATTTGAATAGATTTTTCCCATAGTAGTATTTCATGGGATTATAAGCTACTTCTGTCTCATAGAAATCATAGTCATCTAAAGAAGTTTCCTTGTCTGTGGAGTGGGAGGTATTATTTACAAAATCTTCCTCTCAGTCATCATCTTCCTTAAAATCACTTTCAATTTCATCTAGAATCTTTTGCAGCTTTTCCGAGTTGATGGATGAATCAATCTTTATAGAACCTCAAAGCATGAGAGTCTCTTAATGAACACGTCTCTTGGCGTTTGACTTTAACAGTCTCTTTTTTTTCCAACAAACATCATGTAAAGAATTAAGACAAGTAATCAAACATGCAACGTCACTGATTTTTTCCAACAAACATCATGTAAAGAATTAAGACAAGTAATCAAACATGCAACGTCACTGATAAGAAAATAAAATCTAACTAAAACACTTCCATTATAATCATGAGTGTTTTAGAAGTGAAATAATATTTGGCTATAAAGATGAAATCTTATAAATTTTGGTAAATAATTTGTGAATATGAAATAATAAAAAATCGTTCGTGTACAGTAGTAATGCGAAACTCACGTTATGGGTTGAATGATTCTGATAGTTTATTCCCGTCCTACTGAGAAGCAAAACGAGGTCTTTAAGAGACGAATTCTGTACCTCAGACACCTGATCCAGCCCCTCCTTCACTAAACTTCCACACATACAGGAGGACTTATAATCTTGTCCAAACTTAACCTGCTTCAGCCACACTGCATGGCGGGATTTTAGAGGAAATAAGGTCGAATCCAGGACTCAACAAAAACAATGGCCATGAGTCCGCGACCATGAACTAGGCTATCGCGGCCACACATTGTGATTTGAATGTTCATGTTCAAAGAGTAAATTTGTAAATGTTATGACTTCTTTTTGTACAACTTAATTGCGGTATCGTATTTCTTTACATGTCGATTAAGATCAAAACTTACATTTTTACCAATTTCAGCTAAAAATTATAGGTATATTACTTGATGAAAAACAGTTTTAATTTCTAATATTAAATTCAGAACAATCACCATTTTGCAGTTTTTAAGGAGTTTCATAATTTAAATCAATAAATTTATGCTGAATAGAAAAACTTAACTACACAACTATTTGCTTTGTTCTTATTTTTTAATGTTTCATTCAAATAATTTTAAAAGGAACGCTTGATGGAAAAGTACATATTTATTTTAAAATCTCTCCATTTTCCATAAATGTCATGCCTATGTGTATTTAAAATATATTTCTAGCAATTTCATCCTAATGTAATCAAGCAAACGAACTTAATGGAAGACAAATATTTGCCATTAACGAGTTTCAATTCCTCAAATTCCATCAAATCCATCTAGATCATTCAACAATCCTTGAATTTGCATATCATTTCTCATGCATCCCCCAAGCCCTCCCTTCTCTCACTTATACAATCGGTTATATTTGTGAAGTTATTTTAAGAATATCATCGATCCTACGAAGGATTGCCCGGAGATGGTATTTCCTAGAAAAACTAGTGTGACGTCTGGGAAACGGTAGCAATGCTTGGGTGTGGTTCCAGACCGAAAGGAGTCAAAGAAGGATATTGAACCTGTTACTATTGTTTCGAATCTCAACTTCTTAGAAATTTGCACGGGAATTTGCACTTGACCTTCGGACCTTGAATGGATTTACTTGGACCGATTTCTATAGATACTTCTTATTTTTTTAAAGTATTCCTCAAACAGATAATTTTTTTTAATTTATAGCTTTTTCAGACATTATAGCATTTTTTTAAATTCATAGCTTTATCCCGTTGTTCAGTTCCTTAACAGAAAGAAAAAGAAATAGAAATTTTACTTTTGTGGATCAAATCAACCTGAATCAAAAAATTTTACCTGCATTTTATACATATTAATGCGTGAAATACATGTATGAAATTTAGTTTTTTTGATTGTATGCATTTCAAATAATGCTCCATAGATGTCATATGATAGAAAAATATTTCCATTATGTTTGTGCGTAGATGAGCATCATGATAGAAAAATATTTTCATTGTAGACGTGCGTGCGAGTGCGCCATGATAAAAAATATTTCCTATATGTGCGTGCCTTTACTCGTATTTATGTCACGGATGAAAAAATTTGATTCTGTGTGTGAGAGAGAGTGTGCATGTGTGTATGTGCGTCATATAGAAACAATTTTTCATTACGTATGTATATGTAGGCGTCTGTATACGCCATGATAGAAAAATATTTCCATTATCTGTACATGTGTGTGTGCGCGCATCATAATAGAAAATGTATCCATTATGTGTGCTCTAATTACCTGTCTTCAGCAAGTGAGTTTGTTGCTTTTATGCATGTAAACCCTTCTTAAATACGGAACGAACTGTTCGACTTGTTCTAGAGGGAACTTAGAAAACAGTTGACTAAACATCCCAAAAGATATTAAAATGAAATATATATATATA
>BMAW01089953.1:0-14951 GCA_019974015.1 Nephila pilipes | reverse complement strand
TTTATATATATATATATATATATATATATATATATATATATATAAAATTATGTTTGTATGTTATTAAAAGTTAGATTTTCGCATTTAATCGAGCTTCAGAGTTTTAGCTACAGTTTTCCTTTGCTCTTCAGTTTATAACATATAACGCCATTAAAAGAAAAATACACATAAAAACTGTTAAAGCCGATTTTCTGAATGCAAATCAAAGCTAAATAAGCTTACTTGTGAACATTTTTTTTTATTCAGATAATTAATCTACGTTTCTAAGTTTCACGTATTCGTTAAAATTATTATAATCATATGAGCCTTTCTTACATAGCTTGTACGATCTCATTTGCAGGATTATTATAAACTTAAAATTGCGAAATTCGAAGGGGAAATCTTTGAATATTCAAAATTTCAATACTAAACATTTACAAGTACCACATTGGAATAGCATAGTTTTGGAGATTGACTTCCCTTTATTTTAAACCAGGCTAAGATGTAAAATTTGTCATTTGACCAATTCTCAAAATAAACAGCCATAATATTAGTAGTATGTGCCTTTTAAGTTCATTATAAGTGAATAATCAGATGTTGAACTTCAAGCAAGCTTTTTAACAAAGATATTTTAATGAATCGGCATTAAGTCATTATTTTTATACATCCAAACACAGAAAATAGAGGACAGTATCGACTTTTAATTTAATTCAAAATCAATTCTATAGTCGAATGTTTGCGTTCTACTTTTTTTTAATGTAATTAAACACATAAAAGTATGAGTTATTTGATTAGTTTAATATACTCTTAAACCTTTGCTTAAAATTTAATTATAGTTTAACTATATGTCTGTATCTTCTTTTACATTAATTATGATAAGCTAATAGCTGTAATATTTAAAAATAACATTCAAGACATAAATTAAATTTACTTTTATATTACACTATAACAAATATTTAATTTCCACCTGATTACACACATAGACACATTTATGTTTCTCATTAACATCTCTATTTCATTATTCAGGCTATTTACTAAAGAATATTCTAGGTTTTAAGAACAAGAATTAAAAAAAAAATCTAAAGAAATTACAACCGATTTGGACAAATTTAATTTAAAAATATCAACTTAGCTAGTATATCAAATTATATATGTTCAATGTGACCAGCGCCAGAAACACGAATGATATCTAGTGGTATCAAAGAGTTAACACATTTATATGGTATTCTTACATAGAAATTGCGTTTGATTGGTGGTTAAGTGGTTTTAGATATTTAAGCTTTCGGTGCGAAGGCTTTCTCTCGGATTACCTATTTACTTAAACTATGAGTGTAGGGATTAAGAAGGACGAAGTGATCGTATGGGAAGAAAATGGAAGCTCCGATCAAAATAAATAAGATTTTAATTGATTGATAAGTTATACTCAAAGAGAAGACCATCATTTGGTGCATTCATGATATTTATTTTAAAGAAAAGAATTAAAGTTAATGGTTACATAATTGATATTTAGAAACCTTGGAGATTGATAAGTGATGTTTCGACGTAGAAATTGGTGAATAGAGCTACACTTTGTGTGTGTGATATTAAATTGAGAAGATGCCTGCCGCATTCTTGTGAGAGTGTGAGCAAAATCATGGTGAACATCTGGTCTCGGAAAAACTCTTGATTTAAATCCGTCACCGAGAAGAAAATTGGCTCACAACCACAA
The DNA here is from genome assembly GCA_019974015.1 of Nephila pilipes. Classification (NCBI taxonomy): domain Eukaryota; kingdom Metazoa; phylum Arthropoda; class Arachnida; order Araneae; family Nephilidae; genus Nephila; species Nephila pilipes. The sequence goes on along the minus strand of BMAW01089953.1, from coordinate 13,264 downwards.
AAAAGCAAGCTCCTCTTTCTCCATATTGGACCGATGACATTTCTGAGAATTTAATGTGAAATGACCCTCCTCGGGTCTTTCAACTTTAAATTCAAGATTCCAAGAGGGACCATTTTAAATTGAAACCCTTCGTGCCGTGATAGTAGCGATCATGTATCACTATTATATTGGAAATCAAAAAAATTATACAGACTTGTAGTTTCTATTCTTTAACTAATAGGTTTATGTTCTTACTATATTTAACATAATTACACAAGAGAATGTTCAATGACTTGACATCAGGTGAACAAGAGATTCAAGCGTTATCATTTCAATCAGAAAAATATTTTGAAGGTATATGACTCGTCGTTCAAATATATGACATTAACTCCAACTGTATTTTCTTCCGAATAGAAATTTGGTTTTTATATGGATTGTGTTTGAATTCAAAATTAGTTCTAAAAAACGAAACTTTATTTATGTAGATCGAATTAGATTCAGTAAAGTGTATTGAAATATTTGATGAGATACATATACAAGCAAAGAAGATTTAATTTTGAGGCTGATAATTGGTAGTTTAGTATTTTATTAAGAATGTGAGCTTAAGGCAACAAGTAAAACATTGTTAGTGGACCTGCGGTGAATTAAGAACCTTTGAAGTGAATCCAGATAGAAACGGCAAAAGTCTTGTAACTTGAATTTCAACTGTCCTTAGCCTAAGTCAGGCCTGGTTAACCCGAGGTCCGGGTAGCCGAATGTGACCCGTCAGGTGTCAACTTGCGGCCCGCGGAGTAAGGTTATCTAAATAAAGATTCAAACTTTTATTGTACATAAAAGTATCGAAGAACATTCCAATGTAAGTCATACGCATCACACACACACACACACATATCCTACTCCCATAATAATATCTCACTACCTGACTCAACTTTTATCAAAATTTTTCAACTTTAAACTTGTTCAGAAACAATTAGAAAGCTCGTTCTAAAAAGCGCATGGACCTGGTGCGATTGGGCGATACATAACGTATAACTAACCAGCAAACATACTGAAGAGATCGGGTGTGCATTACTAAACGTAAGGAGGGAATGCGACACGCGTAATAGCAGCAGACAATCTGTCTGCAGCAAGCCTAATATATTTGACTCAGAAGCGTATAGTTCCAGGCTGCTCTCTATCTGGAACTGTACACCGACTGACAGCTCTGTGTCTTTTGATAGCTAACAGTTTAGAGCCAGCGTTATGTTGTAAATGTAGGACAGTTTTTTAAATTGTATTTCGTGTAAATATATTTAATTCAATAAAATGGAATTTCCATTAATTTATGGCAGAATGTTCTTGATTTCCCAAGGATTCGGGAGGATTAGTCGCTTCCTACGACTCTAAAAGGTGAAATTTCTTATCACTTAATCGGGCGCACACACTCTCCCTCATATACATATATGACTTTTTGCCATAACAGATGGCAGCGCCATTCCAGATATCCCGGAATTTTAGATCCAGGTCAGGATTTAAATTATCCAGAATTCTAGACCACAACCCTTATGTAGGGCAACCCTGATCCAGTACGCCTAGAGGTATTAATTTTTATGGGAACTTGGAGAACTTTGCGACAGCGACCGTATTTAACGAGCACCAGCCGCCATTAGCGTATACGGTGGATGTTCGATTGGCGCGGGTGTCGAACTTGCGATATTCCGATCAAAAGATCGAAGCTCTTACGAACCAGGCCACCACAACCCTTATATAGAAAATAATAACATAGATAAAGTAGATTCATGACCAAATATTAAAAATTCGTAGATCTTAATAAAATAATTTGATTACCTTTTGAGATTGATTTTCTCATCATACGACTGTGTAATTTTGTGATTCTATGTACACAGTTATATCCTCAGGAGGAATAACTAGATGCAATACGAACTAAAATGACAATCAATTGTTGTCAAGACAATTTCTCAAAATGCATGTTTTGATTTGTTTATTTATGATAAGAAACACAACGAGTTTTTGATGATAAAACTCAAAAACTACAAACTTGGTCAGAAGAGAAGAACATCTTTTTTTTTTAAATTTCTATATCATACTTCGTAAAGATTGATGGGTATTTCCTGGTAATATACTGATAACTAAATGGTCATGATCGAGAGCTCGCTGTTGGTGTTCTTTCCGTCGCGTCACGATTTAGTGGCATAAGCAACTAATGGTTCTCCATGTAGCTAGGCTAATTATTGCTACGAAACATCCCCCGAGACTCCAAATCCTCCTAATGGTGTGGTGTGACATTAGGAGATGTTAGTGCCAGTTCAGGTGTCACCCTCGTTACTTGACCGACGCTCAAAATTTGGAGGTCAACCGACAATAACCCTTGTATTCCTTCTCAGTGCGACAAAAATAAAAAAAAAAATCAAATCAGGGTAATATGAAATTATTTTCATAAGTTAACGAAATCAGGATTAAGATTTTTATATCATGACTGTCGAAGAGACTAGAGATATCGATCATAATCTGAATAGTAGGACTTGTGATCATTCACTATTCAAGCTTGCCGTCACTCTACCACTATAAGTAAGAACCATATATTCTGGTAAACCAAGCCAGTTGAAGTAAATTGAAGCCGAAGGGAATTGTAGTCCTTCTGCTAACAATATATAAGGCAGCATGTACCTTTATATTAAAATTTTACACTATCATAGTTATTTTCCAATACTTAGAATGAGTGGAAATTGCCAACGTATCATGTTAGAAATTTTAAGAATCATCAGCCAAAAGCTTCAAATAAATAACAGTTTATTAACAAAATAATCCCATTTAAATGAAGTTAAAATTAACAAAACTAACGGCTGATGATCCAAACAGCTAAAAAAAAATGAATGAAACTGAAAGAAATGCAACAAGAGGTTGATGCTGTTCGTTACATAATTGTTGTTGAAGAAATTGGAATTTGTTTTTTTCACAGCTGCTTGTTCACTCCCGGCAGGGCCGTTTCTGTACAATTACCATCCAGTTTTCATGGTGGTAGTCTCTCTGGACGCTACAATATTCTCTCTTAAAATAGAAGATTAGGTATGATTTGATTGAATTCCACCAAGAAGGCAACGGTCCAGCAGGGCAGGCATAACTCATATTGCTATTACACAAAGTTCAGTGCGGGATTAGAAATCCAGAGCAAGGTCACAGAGTAATCCGTGTAGCTGCATGAAGAAAATGAATGTGGGTGAGGAAGGCTGTTTTTGAGCGTCCAGCACAATGCCACAAAAAAAGTTTGATAAGTGTGCTGAGGATAATAAGTATGGAATTAAAATGGCCAGCAAAATACGGTAGAAAACTTTGCTAGCTGTACTGAGAACGAGTAATGCACATATTTATAAAGTCAGCAAACGATTCAGGATATATATAGTTGCTCCCAGTCGTTTGCGGAAAGAAGATAATCCGGATTAGTCTAGGAGGAAATTCAGGATCGGAGAGATAGTAGTTGCCAGCCGACAGTAGTGAAGTCACATCAAAAGTTAATGATCCAATCTGTTGTTGACATCAGAGCAAATGTGCTAATAGAAAAAATGTAACTGATTTTCCAACACAGTAGGAACCAGTTGTAGAAAGCATTTAAATTACATTCAATTAATCGGAGTCAGTAATGTAACTAGTGACCAAAAAAACAGCTAAATGAAAGAAAGAATCAGTTTTAAAACTGCAATTCAATATTAAAACTACACTTTACATAGCTTTTGCAGAAGGACTGGAATTTCCTTCCTTACAGCTATTAGTTCAAGCTCAGCCGATCCATATCTTCACATCTTCCGTCTAGTTTTCATGGTGGTAGTTTCACAAGACGCCACAAATGTAACTGAGACGGAATTGAAAAGATATCTTTCTTATATTTTTCCTTAAATATTAGGATTTTTCTGAAAATATTACTTAAATTAATGACTAACGAACCTACTATATGAATTTACTCAATCTTTCGGTGAGGTGTGTTAAAAAAGTACGTATATTTGAAGACATATGATGTTGCTCCGGCAAGTTGGGTCATTATTGCGTGCAGCCATCGGTTAAATGACACGAAAACCAATTTGAAATTAATTTATTGTTAATTTTGATTTGGAAGTCATTTGGTATTAAAGAAGCCGAAGAAGGTTCCATTTACCGGAACGGATATGACAACATGTTATCTAGGGCTCAAAGGGCGTAATGTTCATGGACTTCTTAGAAAAAGTGAAAACTATACCTAGACAATACTACATTGAGTTTCCTTTTCCTGTTTTCTATTTCTACCACAAATACTTTTTAAATTGGCATCTTATGTCTATTAATTACTGTAATTTTTACATAAAGTCTCCTTGGGAAGTAGAGTTTCATTCTTTTTAAATATTTCACAGTGTAAAATTATAATGAAATCTAAGCAATTTTAAACATTAGAACTAAATTACATTTTTTTGGTATTTTAATTAAAATTGAATAACATAATTTTTATAACTTTAATACCTTTTTTTAAAGTTTCAAATACTGTTTTAATAAATAAGATACTTTCCTACTTACACATTTATTAAAAGTAAGCTAGTTGGATAATTTAGAGGAAAAACGTTAACTGAGCAAATAAGATTCGCTGAAAAGGATAAAAATGTCGCTTATAATATAATATTCTTAAGAAATCCTGATATTGCACTTAATAAATACGTTAAAAGCAACCTCATTTGAAAAGGTGAACAGCTGTTATGAGATTAATGTATTAAATTATGCGTCTAAACATCATTTCACTGGAAAAGAAGACAACAAAAATATTTACTTTAGATTAAAATTGTCAACTCTTCAATGGCAAACAACAAGAAAATAAATAAATAATAAATTGCTGATACAACTTCGTCGATAAATATATTTATACTATAAATAAATACATTATCATAATTGTATGTGGCTCGATCTTAAAGAACACTGCATAAAGAACGAAGTTTATGGGACGAAAAGTGAATTTAAAAACTGACGTGATGTTTACAAAAGCCCAAATTGATTTTTCTTGACCTTCATTATTAATAAACATCACCACTTACTTCGTAAGATCTTAATATATTAGGGGACTTAATGGATTTTATTCTCATAAAATCAGAGAATGTTTGTCACTAATCTAATCTCTACATTACTTGTCTTGATTTAAAAATGAAAGAAATAATTTATTCTCAGTTGATACATTTGTAACGCCTCAATATTATTTTTTCCTTCTTTTTGGTTGTATTCATCATTAGTGGATATTTAACACAATCAAGTATCAATAGTCAAATATGTACTGATGTTATAACCAAGTTTTGTTTTCAGATTTATGAATTTTCAAAAGTCAACCTGTAACATAGGCTATTCGTAAAAATTCCCTTAACTAACATTTGGGGTATCTTTCTGTCATTATATTTAAGTTTCCACCTCCTTTCCAACCAAATGAAACATAGGGATGCAAATTAGCTGAACTTTTTGAGTGAAGTGAAGTGAGATAATCAAGCTGTATAAAAGCTACAGAGAATGAATTGGAGTGGTATAGAAAAGTTACGGTAATAACAAGATTAATAGCGTGAAGCCCTAGAATAGAGCGCGGAAATTAATCCCGTGTCTGTGTGATCCATTGAGATTTGGATCCGACACTGTGTGGTCGAATTTGATCCATTGTAGATTTACTCACATCGTATAGTAAGAGTAATCATTGATTTATAGAAGTTGTTAGAATATCCGTGGTCAGTAGCAGTGAATTAATGGAGATCATTCATTTTTTTTAGAGAAATAATAAATAAGATTTTGAAAAGTAAGTGGCAACATTCTGGAATTGTTTTTCTATTACTTTGTCTATTATTCTATTACTTTGTCTATTATTTTCTATTATTTGGACTATTTCTGTTACTTTGTCTGTCCTTGGAATTAGTTGGGCTTAAGTTTTGCGATTAGACTAATTATTAAAATGACATATTTTCTCTTTATTAACACCGGGGATTACTATGGAGCTTAATTGTATAAAATTACCAATTTCTTCCCTACTAAAATAAAACGCGATTATGTAAATTAGATATAGGGCAAAATACAGTGAAATAATTCGGATTTTATGATACATGAATAAGGGGGAAATGAGAAGAGATATAGAATCTATGGATAGACATCCTGTGTGAGTGAGGTCAAGATCTGGTAGCCCGAGTATTGTGGGATCTTTAAGATTGGATGTAATTGGAATAATGGTTTTAGTCTAATTACATGGTTACTAGCAAATACAGTTCATAGAATAATAGAAAAGGATTCCTAAGAAATACCTTTTTCAATAATAATTAAAATTCTTAGTAAGAGTAGAACACTGGAGAAAGTGGTCTATGTTATTAGGAATTGATAATAAATAATTTCTTTTGTTTAGTCTCGAGTTTTCTTTAATTGTTTTTCTGTCTTATAGGCTTAATATATTAAATTGAATTATGGCAAAAGAGACAATTAATAACGAACAAACGCCGCAAGTCGAGTCAGGAGATAGAGATATACCACAAATCCTTAGCTTGCTTTATCTGTGGAACACGTTTCATCCTGAAAATTACTATTGGGAATATTACTTATCCGATGTGGGCCAGTAGGGTCCGAATCCTCAGTGATGAGGGTCCGATTCACTTACCCTTTTGCAGATCATTTCTGGCTGTGATCCGCTAACCTTTTACACTTGTCAGTACGGACAATGTTCTATCGTTTTTCTTATTACTTTCACTCTCTCTTCATTACTAATTTCGGTATTAAATTCTTCGCTATTTATAAATAAAACTCATGACACCTCTTCCCTATACAATCCAATAATTCCAATCTAATCTTCATAAATTGCTTGTGAGAAATTTCTAATTCAAATAACCTCACATTTAAGTTCTATAGTGTTAGTTGAAAGAAAAAAAAGGGATAGAGTTTAAATTATACACTTTCTTTACCCAAGAAACTAAATATATAGCTAATTAAAAATTAGTTGATTTTTGTGTTAATCATAATTACAATTCTTGATTTTTGAAATTGAAAGTTTCCATTTTATTGAGAATTCGCTTATTACCTTTTCTTAAGAATACATTTTCTTTGTTGATAATCAAAATGACGAATATTGAAATTTTTCTTCAATCGAGGATTAATTAGAATTTTTTTTCATTTCTTTTTATTTACTGTTTTCAATCAACATAATTACTAGAAATCATTAAAATTTCCCTGATTGGAAAATGTTTATGATACATTTTTAATCATCTTTAATGTTAATTAACTGATGTTTCCTTTTTATGGATAATTGCAAATATTTTAAATATTTGTTTTAATAATCTCATCTTTTAATTGTAGTTATCTGTATTTGAATTGTATTTTCATAATATTAACAAATTTTTGTCCTTATTTTATGCTAGAATTAACTTCCAGTGGTAAATTATCCGAACTTAAGCAACAAATTTGCAGCCGAAAAAGTTTGTGGATTTGTCTGGAATCTGAATTCAGACCTTATGTTTAAATTAAAAAAAATAGTGAAAATTTTATCTTTGAAAGTAACCTCTTCTAGTCTTTAAACCTCTTCTAGTCTTCTCTTCTTTAAGTCTAGTAACAAAGAAAAAATGTTGAAATAGAATAAAATCCATGTTTTTTTAAAAATTGTATATGGTATGAAAATAGGTGATTCCCTTTAATAATTAGTTTAAAATTTCAGAATAAAATCTTTTCAAAAGTTATTAATTTTCTTTTCGAAAACTGAAAGAAGAGATTGAAATTAATTTACAAATTTTATAGTTTGTAAGACAAACCAAGGTGTATATTTAAAAAAGGTTTGAATAAAAATAAATTTGTTTCAAACTTTAAATGTTTTGTAATCTTGTAAAAATATATTACCTAGTGTTAGCAAATAAAGATATCAGAACATAAATTGTACAAGAAATTGTTACACAACGTGTGATATATAAATTGCTTATAAAAGCTTTGTTATGATATGATATATTAAAACTAGTTTCTACTGTTAATAAATGACAAAACCTATGATAGGAATTTTACATTAAATATTATGTGAAGATAGATTAATGGTATATGTGTCCCTCATAAACCCCTGTGTGTGTCTAAATTTCAGAGAACTTTGACTAGTGTTGAATTGTGCAAAGATATACTCGTATTAATATTATCAGATGTTTGTAAATAAAAGCTTTGGAGTACATATTTTAAGATTGCATAAGTCATTCTAAAAGCGTTGTTTCAAATAATCAATTTAATATTTAATTCAAATTTATTAAACGAAATGCAGAATTTATTTCAGAATAATTTAAGTTTTGAGAACTGTTCATAATATTGTTTAGGAAGCATAACAATAAAGTACTGGTATTTGAATGAAATTTATGGAAAAATAAAGGAAAGAACAGAAAGTTATTTATATAACTTAGATAATTGTTAATATCAAACCCGAGTTCATCAAAAGAAGGCCTGCGCAAACTTTTAGTTACCCAGAGCAACTCTTCTGTTTCGATAAAGATTTTCTGATGACCATATATTATCCATAAAATATTTGGAGTAAAATTACAGTGCATTCTTTTCTGTTTTTTGGTATCTGGATTTATCTTCAAAATTAAGCTCAAGGTAAAGAAGTGCAAAAATATTTAAGAAATACAAGAAAACTATTAAAAGCTGATGGGTAAGTTTCTTATGCTATTCCCAAGAAAATTTTCAAACATGAATAGCTCGCAGAGATTGATGTGTTCCTAATGGTAAAATGATTAGAAAACGAATTTAATGTAGGGACCCAATTTCTGAATAGAATAGTTTAACTCTTAGCAGATATTTGATTTTAAGCACATAAAATGAATTTTCTTCTCTTTTTGAGAAAGATTCACATCATAAAGAGTAGGAAAAAAATTAGCTAAAATTTCAGACATCTCACAGTCGAAAACATTATTTCATTTTAGGGAATTTTGTAACATGTTAATCTGTTCAAAACAATAATATCACGCAAATTCGATCTATAATACAATTATGACGCTTATGCATTCCGTTGAACAACCATACCACTTACTTAATACAAATTGGAAATAGAAAGAGATTCTTTTTGTCCCTAAAATTGTTTTGTTGAAACATTTATTTACATGTAATCAACAATTCAATTTTAACATTAAGCTCAAGGTGAAATTATGATGTACATCTAAATGCTATCAATTCTGTTTTTTTTTTTTATAAAAGTTAGAACAATATCTTCAATATATTTATTTCTGTAATCAATTTATTTTCAACTGGGAAGAAGAAATATCCATTAAAAGTTGAATATAATTTTAAAACTATATTAAAATTATTTTACAATCAACAAACTAAACCAAATAACCATTTTTATTGTACCATTAGCCGTTCTTTTTTAAACAAAGCCTTGAAGTTACAGTAGAGGTGAATTCAATAAAATGACAACTGAAAATGTAATTTATAAAATCTTAAATCATAGATGCTAAAATTTAAAGTTAATATTAACAGATTAATGAGATACTAGTTAAAATAAAAATATTATTTAGAATCCACTTAAAACATTTACAGTTTAGGGAAATGTGTATTCTTCTCAATTCAAATACTTCATTCAAAAATGTGCACAAAGAGAAGCGGGAACTAAAATATATAGAAAAATAAGCTAGTACATTTTCGCCCCTTTTGTAGTGTACATTCTTACTCTGACTTTAACTTGCATGTGGAATTTGGAAATATTTTTTTTTTAAATTCTTTGAGAAAGTGCAGTCACAGAATTTAAGCTCGGGTCTTTTTTTTTTGAAAAAGTTTATTGAAGTCCAAGTGTTTCGCTCTTCGAAATCTTTAAGTATGTAGTAGAGACATGTTTTTCCTGCACATCCCTTTTCCATTTCCGAAAATTCTTTTTGAGGATTTAAAATACCTATTGGCTTGAAGGTATACTGCAATATTTTATAACGAATATTAAATATCATAATATGTGTATAAATAATTATCAAGGAAAAATATTTATTTATTCTTTTCTGCTGCCTGTTTTTTTACATCATACTAAAAATAGTTAACAGTTCTCATTTATTGTCACACATATTGCTATTCTCATAAATTTATATCTTTAAAGTTTTGCTTTACTTTATAATAATATCTTTTATGAAAGGAACATGCAATTTACAAATAAAATTTGAGCTCAAGTAAAATAATAAAACATTGAATTCCACTTCGCTTGGAATTGCCAACGTATTTTAAAGAAATCTATTTTAAATTTTAAATCATTGTTTGATACGATAAACATAAGTTTGTTGATGCAAGAAATGCTTAACTTGATGACATTTTAGAAGTTATTCAGAAATTTGCTGGATTATTGTGGGCAGTTAATTAAAATATATTATTTCAGAATAACTTTAAAAGGAAAAAGAAGAATTTTTATATTTGTTCAAAAATAAGATTAATTACTTGTACACGTTAATCTGCATAAAATCCAATGAACACGAGCATATAATTTACAAATAACTGATTTTAAGATTTATGTGATGCTAATTAGCTATCAAATTTGTAACACATTTATAATTTTAAATTATAAACACAAGGAGATGAAATTGCGTTGTCTCTCGCGTGTAGAATATGAACCAAAATTAAACAAACTATTTCTATTTTATTTTCTCTTTCAATGAGATAAAGGAAACAAAAGAAATTTAATATTAGTTTCATTTCAGTATATAAATGTATTAAATTTAAACCGACTACACAAAATTGGCTTAACTAAGCTTATACTGCACTGCTAACCTTAATTTTCTAGAATATCTTCAACTTTAATTTCTAAATAGCTGTAAATGAAATTAACAGCGTACAATCAGCACTTCTGGATGAGGTATCTCCTAAATATCTCTAACTTCCGCTTTAAGATATCTCATTGAGTTGCGACAAATTTGCTATGACATATGCTGGACATTTACCTTTAAACTTTTTTTTGTTTGTTACTAGTATTGAATGCTTATAAAATTGAAAAAAAAAATATTTATTTCAACAAATATATATTTTTTCAAATATGTGTAATTTTAGATAAAAATAAGGCGTTTTTTGCGCGTTAATGTACACATTGTAAAATAAATCCCAGTGAATAAAATAAAAATACAATATTTACGATAATACTCAGAGGGCTATCGCCTATGGCTTTAACTATTATATTTGAACAATTTCCATTTATCACAGAATTAGAAGGTTACAGATTTAAAAAAATATAGCTTTTTCAAAGATTTTCCTATTTATCATTGAAAAATAATAGCCGCAAAAAAGATAAATATACAAATTTATCGTAACCCATCTTTTGAAAATATAAAGACTGTAACACTAAACAGTGATGCTAAATTTTCAGTAATTATCTAAAGAACTTTTTTACGATACCGTTGCTATATTGTTACGAGGGTGTAAAATATGAAAAATCTGTTACATAGAAAAATTCATTTAAAGATTTAAGATCAGAGGCTTACAAAATTATATTATTAAAAACAAAAAACTCATATATTTCAAAAGAATACACATTTCCCAACACATATAAATTAGAATTGATATTTCAAATTGCTGTAACTATTTTTATACCAATTTTAAAGTGACAATAAGATATTTTTAGGTTTAGTTTAGTTTTTATATATGTTGCACCAGAAGCAACACGAGGGCTACTAGTGTTGGACCTCGTAATTTTGAGCCTAAGTCAAGTGAAGAGGACGCCACCTGAGCTAGAACCCCCTCTCCTAACTTCCACACCACGCCCATGGGAGGACTTTGAGCCTCGGTAGATTTAACGTGCATCAGCCCCGGCTACATGGCGGGTCTTAAACGGCCAAGGATCGAATCCACGACTGAACGAAAACTGCTGGCCACGAATCCAAAAACACTAGGCTATTGCTGCCAATTGATATTTTTAGTAGTTAAATGCGTAGTGTATTGCTATACAGATTACACATTTAAAAAACACACTAGTAAATTTTTTTGCATTGAATGTAATAATTTCTGACATAAAAAACAATATTTACTTTCCCGTAATATTTTAAAATTGAAGAAAAATACATATATTTTCCCAATAAACATTTATGGAAAATCGTTTTAAAAATATTATTTATCATAAAGAAAAAGAAAAAAAAAATCTTACCTTACAAACTTAAAGACAAACTTAAAACCTTCGATGCAAATATACTAGAACTTCTTCCATCATTTGTGCATTTGGTTGTCAGAGCTGAGTTCCTTTTTTTCTGAAACAATTTTATAGACGTTAAGGATTGCCTAACAGAAGTTGAAACATACTGCTTATTAAAATTTACAAACTACAAGACTTTCTGGGTAGGAAATATTTGCAATTTGAAATACTCTGAATAAATCACTGTATTCTGAATTAAAAATGTATTGCAGATAATAATGCAACTAAGCAAAACATTTCAAGTCCAATAAATGTATATTCGGACAAAATATTCTATAAAATAATGTTGAAGCTTTCAATTATAGTTATGTTTTACCAAAGGGACACTTTAGCAGCAAATTTTTAGGACATAGTTTCAAATATGCGGACTTTATCAAATCTATTATCTTATTTGAAAGTCCAGGTCTAGTTTCTTTGAGTGTACACTGCTTGCGTTTACCATTTGGAAGCGACACCAACTTTCAGGGACTTCCTGATATTGATCGTGAAAAGGACTGTTTTTACCGGATACGCGCCGATAAAGAAAACAGTACTTTCATCGCTCATCATGTTCTGAAGATTACCAATAAAACTTTGTATATCAATGCAATAATATATTTGGATTTTGTCAGTCAATTTATCGGTTAATAAACCTTTGACTCCTAGACATTATGTTATTTTTTTCAAATGTCGTAACCACCCATGCACACATTTCTGTTAATTTCGTGCAATGCAGAGATTTTGTTCTACTGTGGATAACATTCATTTATAGACTCAAAATAATAATTAAGATTAAGAATCATAACAAAGAGATTATATTTGAACTAATTTAAGTCATAGTATTGACATATGGTCGTATAGGAGTCATTTAAGGCAGAGAAAAAGCACATGGTCTTGGAAAGCGGTATAAGAAATATAATAATGGTATAAGATATGGTATAAGAAATTGTATAAGAAAGATAAATGGTATAAGAAATTGTAGCACAACGTGTGATATATAATTTGCTTATAAAAGCTTTGTTATGATATGATATATTAAAACTAGTTTCTACTGTTAATAAATGACAAAACCTATGATAGGAATTTTACATTAAATATTATGTGAAGATAGATTAATGGCATATGTGTCCCTCATAAACCCCTGTGTGTGTCTAAATTTCAGAGAAC